>CAUJRU010001174.1:136470-192789 GCA_963277665.1 Viscum album
TATTCTTAACACTTTCCTTCGAATCCAAGAATATATCATTTTAAAACAATTAGATCTCTTCACCTCTTTTTTTCTCACCCTTACCCCATTTTATATCTCATCTTTATATTCTTCTCATGATATTCAAAATCTGAAACTCCATAATCTCATTATTTTAATCTATTTAAGTCTTGGATTTTAGTTTCTAAATTTATCATCATTCATAAACTCCCAAGAATCTCAGGCTTCAATTTCATAGAAACTATAGTCTTTTATATCACGTGTGTATCTATTTAATCTCCCTAAAGACTCTATATAAAATTCTTTATAAATATATTTATAAATATCTTCAAAAAAATAAAGTTAAAAAAATTAAAATCATTCCACATATATATTCATACATGCATAGAACTTGTAATTTATTGTTTATTTTGTGATTAGGAACTTTCATACCATCATAGTTGATTCTTCATACATGAATAGTGATTTTTACAAAGATCTCAATTCATCCTTATGCAAAAAAACTGAATTAAAATAATTTTAATAAAAATAATTTTTAGATAAATAATTTTTATATGAATTATGTTTATGTAAACTATTAATTCATCTTACACAAATTTTATTTACATAATTATTCATTCATTCATAATATCTCTATTTTGAATTCATCTCATGTGCTTATCTAAAATACAAATCCAAAATATCTTCTAAAGTATGTGAGATTCGATCTCTTATTAGATCATGATCGTTAGATTTTGTGATTATTGTTTCTTGTAGAGATCTTTGTGGAATCATAATTTTTAATTTTTTTGAGTACATTAATTAAAAAAATAAAACTAGTACATGATGGTTGGTAAAACCACCAGAATGAACTAACTGTGTAAAGTTAATGTATATACAAAAGAATAATCCTAATGTTTGAACACATGTGGATATTTGGAACCATTTAATTTTTTTAAGGACAAGAATATAATTTCATTTCACTTTTTGAGTTATAGTTCCATTTTACAAGAACTTCTATAATTATCCACAAGTGATCTAAACTGGGAACCATGAAATGGAAGCCCTATGAATAGTGAAATTAAACTAGATATCTGGTCGAAATGGTTGTAAATAAATATAATATAATTATAGTGAATAAAATATAGATGTAAAGGGTCCTTAATTAAGTAATTAATAATTATAATTTTATTATTCAGGATATTAATTTCAAGTGTAGAACTATCTTGGACCTAAGGTAAGGGATCTCTCTCTACCACCCTGTGTTTGTTAGGCTATGATTTCCCTATATATAACTCACTTTATATCTATATTGTTCTTATTTATTTATTTTATATTAGATATATATATGTCCCAAACATATATATCTAGTTTAATCCACCTTTCCTGGATGGGGATATATGTGTTTTAAAGTTTCTATTCTTAAAATTTTTCATTAAGTATAGTCGATTAAAGGGAACTTATCTATTTTCAATCCACATTTCAAGTACCACTCGGTGAAATTATTTTAACCTTACATGATTTCTAAATATAATAGTTTTATTATGGAAACCCATCTTAGTTCAGTTATTGTTTTATTGAAATTGGGGTTGTAAATAAGCTCAAGTACTCACGAGCTACTCAGGCTCAGCTTGATAGATACTTGAACTCAGATTGGTTTTTTTTCAAGTCGATCTCAAGCTTGAGCTACTCGAATACTAACTAGAGTCAAGTTAGTGTATTATAAAAACATAATAGAGTATCTCACAAGACTAATCAAGAATCTAATTTTTTAATATATATTTTTATATTCTATATATATGCATTTAATTTTGATCTCTAGCATTCGATATCGAGTATAAAGTCGAGTTCAAGCTCAAATTCAAGATATATTTTGTAATTAAGATTATGAAAATTTTTCCTAATTGATCTGATTTGAGCCTAATTGAGTGCTCACTTGATCCCAAGTCATCTCGTGCTTGAGCTCGATCTAAGCAATCAATACTCGGTCGAGCACCAAGTTCAATTACTAGGCTCAATCTTGAAAACTGAGATACTCATCTTGGCTCGACTCGACTTGATTACACCCCTAATTGAAATCATTATTCACTTTCACACTTTAATGATTCTTTACCCCTTTTTCCTAACACCCTATTCAAAAGGAATATTTCCAAAAATATCTATCCATATCCTTCTATATATTCAATTCCCTAGGAATTAATTTTCATGTCCTATTCTTATTTATTTATATAAGAACATACAAGAATGATTTAATCCCTTTTTCTATGTAATTCATTATGATATTCTTTCAGGATATTTTATAAGACATGATTATGTAACCCATTTCCATTTCATGATTTTTTTTCTAATGGTTATGCCGTATGTATGATTTCTTTATGTGGAACATATACGTATGTACATGTTATAATGGGTGAACCCAGATAGTTCTCTAATGTATTTGGTAATTTTAATGTCTCATGAGAATATATGTATGTGATTAGTGAGTAAACCTAATCCTCAATGGGACTTTATCCACCTTGTGATATTTTCTTGGTTCTTGACCTTAACTTATGCTTATTTCATGTTTTATATTGTTTCCAAATTCCTATATTGTCATGAAATTATGATTCCATCTTCTTTATTTCATGATCCTATATTATTATTCATGGGAATTTTCTTTTATGATATCATGATATGCCTTTGAATCATATTATTTGATTCTTCGTCATGTTTATTCCCTTAATGGGATTTATATAACACACCTTTTGTTAATGTATTACCCTAGTTATATGATATAGTTTTTGAATCTCAAAGGAATCTAATAGAAAATTAAGGAAAATAAAATAAATATTTTATATTTTTAGTTTCATGCTAAATTATTATGAACCTAGTCTTCCAAATACACTAGGCCTCTAGATTCTGAGGCTGTGTTTATTGGATAGTTATGTTAAAAACATGTAATAATTTGTGTAAAGTACTTGGGTTGATTTAATAAATATAAAATAATTGTCTAGTAATTTTTAGGGATTGTGAAAATAATATATTTGTAAAAACCCTAGATATAAGTCTAAGTATAGGAAAATATCCTAAAATTCTGGTAAATTATAGAGTGAATTGTTTCTAATAAATTACAACTCTTCCTCGATACTATACGTGGATTTGTCTAAGATACATATATACCTAGGTATAATAACCCTAAAAGGTATTGTTGGATATTAACTCAACCTATACCTAGTGTATGAAAAAGATGCCTTGCTGCACACCTAGTTTGATACTCCTTGGGGATATTATTTAGTAAATTCACAAACTCTTTTTAAAACATTTTGAATTACCTGAATATATTGTTAAGTTAGAAAACCTAATATGAAAATTACTGTGTATAAACTATATTGAAACCAAGATACTGAAAATTTAGGATATACATATCATTTATAAGTTATTATTTCTAGTTTCATAGTTACCCATTTATATGATTTTTATTTTGAGTATTCTCACCCATAATTTTATTTTCTTTATTTCCATTAATGGCGGTAAATAGAAGTAACTATTCCAAAAACTAATGTGATAAGAAATGTGATCATTTACCTAATGATATTCCTAACATGGTGGTAGTAGGATCCAATAACTTCATGGAAGTACTAGTTTAATGGACTCAAGTTATGAATAACTACTTGAATCATTTGGAACACCCTCCACCTATGAAAGAGAAAGTTTTGGTTGAGTCATTTATGTGAAAAATGCCTCCTATATTTTTTGTATCATATAATACCCTCATTGAAAATAAATTTATTAACTCCATTGAGATATAATTCTATGTCCTCAAATTCCTTGAATAAGAGAAACTCATACTGGTCATTTTTCACCTGGAGGGGGAAGCTGGTCACTCGTGGGCACTGATCAAGAACACAGATACCAAGGAGGAAATTTATTCCATGGAATGGGAAGTATTCAAGAAAATATTTTTAAATAAATATTTTTCCCAAAATAGCCATCTTAAAATGAATATGGAGTTCCTTAGACTGGAGCAAAAGGAATATGAGTCTATCGAGGTGTATGAGGAAAATTTCACAAGGATTTCATAGTATCCCTCCAACTTTATTGTCAATAATTTAAGTAAAGTGGAATAATTATTTAGTGTATTAAATTAAATTCTATAAAAATATTTGGTCATCCAATAAATTGATAGAGATAAATAGATTTTTTTGTTCCCTTCAGGTCAAGATGGAGATTGGAGACTCTTAGTGGTCACGTGGGGATGGAAGTAAAAAGTGGAAGATGGAGTTTACTTTGGGGGGTTAGAGGATAAATCCCATGAAGGAAAGAAAACTCACCTTCCCATGTATCAAAAGAGTGGGAAGAATCATACTGGAAACTATCTCAAGGGAACTGAGAGATGCTTAAAATGTGGAAAAGAGGTTCATCAGGATAATCAATTCCAAAGAGAGATGAAGAATACCACTAGTGTGATGGAAGAAAAGATGGTTCTAATCATCACTCAATATCTAGTCTAGTGTTGCAACAATTAGGGACATAGAAATTATGAATCCAATTCCCTAATTTAAGAGTTTTTAGAGATAATGAATGAAAACAACCACCAAGACCTAGAGAGAAGGGAAGGACATATGTTATCACTACAACTTAGGTGGATTCCAATAATGATATGGTGATAGGTATGTTGGTTATTCATTTAGGAATTAAAAATGTACTATTTTATTCTGGTTCTACACATTATCTCATATCATACAATTTTATTAGAACTATTAAGACACTATTATAAAACATAGAGGTTGATTTGTCTCTGAGAATAGTAAATGGGAAAATTACGGCATCTTAATTATATAACTCCTAGCCAGTCAATGTTTGTATACTAGAGCTCCCAGTAAATCTTATTATTCTTACTTTAATGAAACACAATTCTATATTGAGTATGGGTTGGTTTTTCTTATATAAATACAACATAAGCTATCAAAAGATGAGTTTTACTATTCATATATCAATGAATCCTCTGATTATTACCTTATAAGAAATATTATCTAGCTCAAATGATTGTGATAAAGGATAGAATTATGCTCAAAGATATTCCCATTGTGAGAGACTATACTGATGTATTCTCTGAATAGTTTTATGGTATTCCTCCTAATCAAATGGTTCAGTTTTCAATTTATCTTATACCTATATCCCTTACCATATCCCAGAATCCCTTAAGAATGGATACCATTGAGTTTGAAGAACTAAAGAAGTAGTTACAAGATAATATAGACAAGGGTTTTATACACTCTAGTTCTTTACCATAGGTTATGTCGGTTCTTTTTATAAAAAATAAATATGGGTTAATTCACCTATTCATTGATTATTGTGAACTCAAAAAAACATATTAAAGATCAAGTGGACACTACCATGAATTGTTGACCTATTAGATAAATTGTGTGGGGCCCAGTATATCTCAAATGTGGACCTTTAATCAAGATATCACCAATTAAAGGTTAAGAAGAAAGATATTCCCAATACTTCCTTTTGAATATGGTATAGACACTATGAGTTCATAGTGATTCCCTTTGAACTCAATGATCCATCAATATTCTTGGACATAATGAATAGAGTATTTTGATATTACCATGTAAAAGTTTTGGTAGTGTTTATAGATAATATTCTAATATACTCCTAAGGTAAGGAGGAACATAAGGAGAATTTAAATAGTGTGTTATAGACTTTGTGAAAGAATAATCCATATAAAAAGTAATATAAATTTCATTTTTGGATAGAGGAAGTATCATTCATGGGGTATGTTATCACCAGTAATGGTATATATTTAAAACCTTATAAGACAAAGGAAATTGAGGAGTGGCCTAGAATAGTATCTTTAATGGAGATCCAAAGTTTCCTTGGAATAGCTTTGTATTATTGATGATTTTTTTCAAAGTATAATGATTATCAAACCCTATAACCAAGATAACTCAAAAGGGAGTAAAATTTATCTGTATTGATGAATGAAAATTAAGATTCATGGAGTTAATAAAGGAGTCTTATCATTGTACCATTCCTCATGCTACTCTAAAGTGGGAAACTATTCATGGTTTATAGTTATGCTTCAAAAAAGTGTTTAGGATTTATATTGATGAAAAATGATATAGTGATAACCTACACCTTGGGTAATTTTAAATTTAATGATTAGAACTATCCAACATATAATCTAGGGTTGGATGTAGTAATAATCGCATTGAAAATTTGGTGCCATTATATCTATAGGGAGATGTGTGGAATATATATGGATCATAAGAGCCTCAGATATATATTCACACAGAGTAATATTAATATGTAATAGTGAAGAAGGTTAGAGTAGATAAAGAACTATGAATTCTCGATCCATTACTATCCTGATAAGGAAAATAAATTTGAAGATTCTCTAAGTAGAAAGGATCCTGCAACTATATCCATGATGAGGATTGAGAGGGATCCTATCAACTTATACATTAAAAGGATAGACATGGGAATCATAAAGGAAGGAAAAAAATCATTACTTTCTTAAATAATTGATCAAGCATCCATTATGAAGAATATAAAGGAATTTTAAAGAGATTATATAGAAATATAGAAGAAGGTGGAAGAAATAAGAAAAGTAAAATCCTCATATTTCAAAAGTGATGAAGAAGGAGTTATACTATTTTGGTCATGAAAATATGTAATATCAAATCCTAAGATAAATAAGGATATTTTGAATGGTTCACATAGCTTGAACTTCTCTATCCATATAGGGAGAATAAAGATGTATAGAGATCTTAGAGAGCACTATTAGTGGGACAATATATAAAAAGAGATCACATAATATACATAGAATTTTCTGGTATATTAGTAAGTGAAGGAAGAAATATAAAAGTCCAAGGGAATGGTGAAACTATTACCCATACCTACATAGAAATGGGAAAATTAACTATGAACTTTTCACTAATGCTCTGAAGACAATTAGAGGAAATATTTCCATATGGGTTGTGGTGGAACATATTACAAAGAAGTATCACTCCATTTTAATTATAGTGGACTTATCACTTGATAAAATTTTGAGGATATAAATTATTATAGTAGAACCAAAATACAATGAGGTGACATGGGAATCATAGGAAGAAATGAAACAAAATTACCCACATATATTTAGTGGGTGAGATAAAATTTTGAGGATGAAATTTCATAGGGTATGATAATGTAAAAAACCAAAAAATTATCAATGGAATTTCCCTTCTAATTATATGAATGCATCATTTTTATTAATGTAATATTGTATAAATCACATGAAACAAATAATGAAATCTTGAAAAAATTTATCGTATTGAATTATAAATTACATTTAGAGAATAAATATTTCCATAAGAATTAAAAATATTATGATGGGATAAAAAATAGAAAATAAGATAACTATAATCAGAAATTTTGGATTTGCTCAATCCTATAGAATGATCATACTCATGAACAACACTGTAGAAATGAAGAAAAATATTGGTAATAAAATATTCATTTTTTAAAATGAAAATATATATAACCTTGATGGAAAATAGAATTTAATGAAGAATGAATTAATATGAGGTATTTTTAAAAAGTCGGGATCCCATATGACCGTTACAAATATGACTGTTGGAGTATTAATTTGACCGTTGGAATATTAATCAACTGGTTAGTAGTAGTCACATGCCTTTATAATAGTAACTTCTCTTACGTAATTTTATAATAATATTTATGTATCTTATTAAAATAAAATATTACAAATTTATATCATGATATAGGTAAATAAATTTTCTAAAAATGATAAAATATGTGTTTGTATATTTTTTAAACATATATGTTTTATTTATATTTTCACGATAAATATAAATAATTTAAATAAAATTTATTTTCATAAAAAATTTTATAAAACAATATTGAGTTGTATTCTATTAAAAATATAATTTTTTGAGACAAAAAGTAATTTTTCAAATGGTTGTAAAATTATTCATAAAGTTAAAATTTGTATTTTTAAAATAAATAAGGATTTTATTTTAAAAAATTATTTTATCATGTTATGAAAATTATTTAAATAAAATTTACCTCATTTTTTGAATCTAAACATTGAAAAAAAATTATAGTTATTTTTTCGTATTTTTCTAAACTAGTTGAATTTTTGTGAATAGTGAAACATGGAAAATACAATATTTGATATTATAGGCTAAATAAATAAATTATGAGTCATGGATGATGTAAGAAATAATTAGTTAAAACTCACATGAACCATTTACTATATCTATTCACAGGATTCATCACTATTTATAGTCTTGATAAAAATTAATAAACTAATGAATATAATATTCAAAAAACACCTTGCTCCTCCCCTTATAAATACAACCCTGCACCACCCCTTATCCTCACATATTCTGACTCCCTTAACTTAAAAAATATCTAATAAATTATCTCCCAATATATCCCCCAAATCCCTATAATCCTTGGTCTCATCAAAAGTCCAATTCAACATGCCTTAGGGGGGAATCCTAAGAGGATACATCCAAAAGAAAAGGTAATTCCCTCAATCAGGCCTTTTAATTTTTCTTCCTCCTCAACCTCTAAAAAAACTCCACTTAACATGAAATAATGAATCAAGTATCGTAAATTTACTATAATTTAATTTTGATAATGTAAAATCGATCATTTATCCACTTCTTTTATCATCTCATTCTAAAAAGGAAAACATTGTTCATATTATGGTGGGTTCACCACCTCCATGAACAACGTACATAGTTTTATTCCCACCTCCATCAAGGATGGTTATGGAAATATTTCTATTGTTAAATATTATGATAATAATTATATTATAACTTATTTTATGATCTTTAATATATTAATTAAAAAAACAAATCTAGTTTGTGGTCGTCGGTAAAACTGCCTAAATGAACAAACTGTATAATAATAACATTTATACTAAATAAATCATTAATATATTAGAACACATATGAATAATTAGGACCATTTAAATTTTCATAAGGACGTTAATATCATTTAATTTCACTTTTGGTTTTGTATTATAATTTTACAAGAACTTCTATAATTAACCAAAAGTAATTTGACCTTGGAACCATGAAACAAACATCCTTGGAACAGTGAAATTAAACTTGATATCTCATCGAAATGGTTGAAAATGAACATGAAATAATTATCCTGAATCAAATATAGAGGTTAAATGTTCTTAATTAAGTAATTAGTAAGTATAATTTTAATATTTAGTATTTTAATTTCTTGCGGAGAATGATTATATACCTATGGTAAGGGATCTCTCTAAACCGCCCTATTTTATTTAAGTTATAATTTCTCTTTATTTAATTCACTTTATCTCTATATTCTTATTATTTACATCTTATATATTATTTATATATTTTAAATTCATATATAACTAGTTTTATTCACCTTTACTTTATGGGGATATACAAGTTTTGAAGGTTACCCTCTCTACTTATTTAGTTAAGCATAGCTGGTTAAAGAGAACTTGTCTATTTTCTTCTATAAGTTAATGTACCACTAAATGAAATGTTTTTAACCTTAAAAGGTTTATAAAAACACTCATTTTATTATGTAAAACCATTTTAGTTCATTTATGTTTTTTTAATTATTATTCCCTTTCCCTCTCTCTTTAATGATTCTTTACTTATTTTTCCTGAAAACCCATTCAAAAGAATTATTTCTAAAATTATTTATCCACTCATTTTTATGTCTTCAATTCAAATAGAATTTATTTTCATGTCATATGATTATTTATTTATCTATGAACATACAATAATTATTTAATAACTTATTTTATGGAATCCATTATGATAAGCGATTTTGTTATGTTATAAGACAATATTATGCAACTCATTTCATTTCCATGGGATTTTTCAGTTCTTATGCCTTATATATGATTTTGTTACATGGAACACATATGAATATACATGTTATGATGGGTTCACCTAAATAGAACTCTAATTTATTGGGTAATTTTTATACCTTATGAGATGATGTGTATGGTAGTAATAAGTAAACCTATTCTATGATGGAACATTATCCACTATGTGATATTGTATTAGTGGTTATCCTTGACATAAGCTTATGTAATGATTTATATTGTTACTACATTCATATATTTCCAATATCATATGACTCCATATTATTTATGTCAATATCCCATATGATTATTCATGATACTTTTATTTTATGAAATCATGTTATGCATTTGACTCATATTTCATGCTTCTTCATCAGGTGTATTAATTTACTGGGCTTTATAGATTACACCTTTTATTTATACTTTCCCCAGGTTATCCTATGTAGTTTTATAAGATAAAAGGCAACTAGGAGAAAATTATGGAAACTAAAATAAATATGTTGTATATTTATTTTCATGCTGATTTATTATGGCTAAAATACCTATACTCCATGGGGAAAATGTTAAGGTAATTTTTCCAAATGGTGGAACTTGAATGACAGAACAGAAAACATAGTGTGTAACATGTCATTTCATTGGACATGGTGTACTTGAAATCCACCTATAAAACATGGGGAGGATTATTCTGGTTCAGGAGTAAGTTGTGGTGGTGATGTGTGGAATAAAACCTAGGATACACAACACTATTGTGAAAACTATATTGGCATGTTGTAAACCATATCAAAGGCCAAGTCAAAAAATCTAGAGAATACTCATTTCAACATTATGAGATTTTATAGCACTCATAACAGTCAATTTATGAGGGATTTTTTTGTTATTTTTTAAAATTCAAATTAAGGACCATTATTTTTAAATGTGGAATATGAATACTTGGAGTGATTTAAAAGGGGAATATCCATTAATGTGAATGGTTTGGGGGTCTCTACATAGAAAATATAAGAATTGTGAAGAGGAAATTCAAGATCTCTCTTGATTGATAAAGGGTATTTTTAGATCTCTTATGAAAATATAATATCTAAGATAGAGGTGTTACCAGAGTTTTATTTCTCTTTGTAAGTTTGACACAACTTTTTTGAAGATAAACATCACATATGGTGTTTAAATCTATCACCATTATTTGGAAAAAAAATTAGAATACAACATCATGAGGAACAGTGAGTTCCTTAGTGTAGGAGTTCAGTGAGATTTCTAATTGTTCAGGGTAGTGAACTAGGAGGGTCAGTGAGGATGCTCCAAACATGAAAAAAAAATTAATATATGAGAGTTTATTCTATTTTTTTCATAGGAACATTGTCTTTTATACACTATAGAGTGGTCTGATGGGGTTGAACCATATAAAATAACCTATTCCATTTACTATTTTAATTTATCTTCAGAAAAATAAAGGTAGAGATTGAAGTTTTCCTCAAATTAATGGAAAAAAATAAAAAAACAAGGATTATACTATAATACCCTAATTCACACCCCCCCAATAGGGTATATTCCTTAATAAGGGACCAATAAGTGGTATTACAAAATTGGTTTTATTTGGGTGATGTTCTCTCTCTTGAAATCATGGTGATGATTGTAAAACACAAAGGTGTTCCTATCTTTTAAGATAATAATTTTTAGTTATAGAAGTTCCATATACAACACTAATTCTAATCACTTTTAATGTATGTTTATTTAAATTCCATGCATGGTATTTTGATGAGATTGGATAGTGGATATTTACTAGAAAATTATCATAGATAATTATATGCATATCTAATGGTAATTAATTCCTTAGTAATTTCACTATCCAATCCCATTTACAAAATTTTAATGACTTATAAAACTTCCCATGTTATATAGAAAAAACTTCTGAATATATTTTAATGAGATTAAAAGGTTTTTTTGGTCATGTTATAGGTTTTATGGAATAAATATGAGGATTTCAGAATGTGTCCAAATGAGATGGTTGATGCATTTTTTGATAAAATAAATGTTATTATTGAAGAAGTGTATAGTATTGGTGAGGATATTAAAGATGATAATATTATGAAGTGAGTCAAGAGAAGAAATCCTCCTATATTCAATGTTGAGGTGTTGGTTCTAGAAGACAAATATCTGAAGTAAATCTCTCTATAAAACTTTAATATAACTCTCATTTAATATGAGATGAGGAATGAAGAAAATGAGTCTACGGTGAAGGAAAATTTACATGAAGTGGATTCTAATGCTATGAAGAAACTTCCAGGGATGTAAGTATCAGAAGAATAAGAAGAAATTTATTATATTATGTCCTTTCTATCCTATAACCTTAGAAGAGGAAGAGGAAAGTTTAAAGGTAAGCACCCACTTAATTTTTTCAAATTTGGAAAAGTGTTACATATTATGGAAAAATGATTCAATAAATTTCAAAATCATGATGAGGGATATGTTAATGGAAAGAAAATTGATTTAAAAAATAATATTTCTCACTCATGGGATGATGTGAATTATGATAAAATTGAAGATGAAGAAGTACAATTTTTCAAGGATCTTAATGAAGATTAACTATTAGTCTTTACCCAAGATAATAATATTGATGCCAAATATATTATCAATGGTAGGGTAGATCTTCAGGTTGAACTCAAAGTATCCCTAGAATAAATTTATGTTTGGAGGGCCAATACAAATAAGGATAGTGGAATTTTTTTTGATTCTAAAATCTATATAAAGAAGCAATAGGAAGAGATGTCGAAATTAAAATTTTAAATTGAAATGATCAAATCTGAAAATTTTGGAAGTTCAAAGAAATAAGTTGATTTGAAACTCAGAGTTGGGGAGAAAGCCTAAAATATTTATGGGATATCTAAATAAGTGGATGAAAAATCCAAGATAATTGAAGATATAGATGAATAATTCATGAAATGTAAATGTAATTGTGAGGATCAAGAGAGTCCTCTCACTCCTAGTATGGAAACAAGACCAAAAAAGTTTATCCTGTTATGGATAGAAATTATCTGAGTAATTACCTGAGGAATGTATTTTCATTCCATAAGTATAACTCTTTAAATATAACGGGAAATATATTGTTGGTCATGATGGAATAAATAATACATTTTTGGTTGGTTCTTAACCTATAGAATCAACACCTTAAAGTAAATTGGATCTTCACAACACTCAATAAAGTAATTTTGGAGTATTAAATGATGAGACTATGATATATGGAATTAGATGTTTTTATTGTATAAATATAGGAAACACCCAATATTATCAGTGGTGATGCTTTTGGGCTTCACCATTATTGACCTCCTTAAATATTTGTATGTCTTTGTTTTTCTTATTGTGGAAGAAATAATAAGTGACTTTTGAGTGAGTGTTCTATTACAAATAGGTGTCTCCAATAACATGATTCATAAAAAATAAAAATCATAATTTATACTCTTTCATATTATTTTAGTTTCTATTATTTTTGTTGTGAATATTTTGGGTACAAAGCTATCTATAATGATTCAAGAATAAAATGCATTGTGTATAAATAATCTCGGAAGGGTAGAACACACTAGTTAGAATATTTATCTAAAAATTTAAATGTACAAAAAAATATTTTAAATATTTAAATATAAATAAGGTTCAAAAGATCCAAAAGAAAAGAAATTTTATACAACATTAACATGGGTGGACTGGAAATAATGGGTGAATAGAATAAAGTTTGAAAAAGATAATGTGGGTGAAATTACTATGAGATAAATTAAAAAGTCTATTTTATGGATTTTGGATAGTGGATGCACATCTCACATGACTAGAAATTAAGACATAAAAAAAAGATGGTGTCTTTTTTCCATGATGAGGGTCTCAAAATCATTGGATTCAGGAAACCTAAAGTTGGAAGAAAAGATCTCAAGTGAATTTATGTGCTCTTGGTTAAAAGCCTCATTCATAATCTTATTAGTTTTGGTTAATTATATGACTCAGGGCATGTTCTTAAGTTTAATAAGAAGGTTTTCATAGTTAGATAAGGTGATGGTTTAGTAATTATTAAATTAATATAAAAAATATAATACTTACCTTGTTGGTTAAAATAATTGGAATAAGATATCCAATGAAGAAGAGAACATACTATGGAACAAATGACTTATCCATTTGATATAAAAATAATTGGAAAATTTTTTGAAGTCTAATATATCTCAAGGCATCTCTAATCTTACATGTGATCACACTTACACATTTAATTCTTTTCTAATGGTAAGATTATTCAAAAGTCATACAAGATAAAGAAGTGTAAGTCATAAAGACTTCTTAAGCTTGTACATGTGGATGTATGTGGGCCAATTACCCCCAAATCCATAGATGGAAAAAATATACCATGTATTATTTAGAGATTATTTTATTATAATGGCATAGTTTATGGTAATAAATAAAAAAATATGAAGTGTTTAAGTTTACCACATGAAATCAAAGTTTGGATGACAATATGCTTGGGGTAAAAATTAAAAAAACACACACTAAAATTGGTATTAAATTTAAAAACACCCAAGTGGAAGAATATCTATAAAATAATGTGATTAAGTATCACGTTTAAGTGGTTATAACTTCTCATCAAAATAGTGTTATTGAATGAATAAATTTCATCATCAACAATGTGAATTGTACTATGCTTTTTGATAAAGGATTGCTAGATAAATATTGGAATGAAATTGTTCTAGAAGAAGTATATATCTTTAACAAGGCCTTATTATTTCCAAATTAAAAAAATAACTTATGTAATCAAGTGTGGAAATAATCCAACATTTAACTAATTCTGAGTTTTTGGAAGTAAGTGCCTCATTATCAATAAAGAAAAGAAAAAAGTTTAAAGATCATGGTGGTGAAGTAATTTTTCTTATATATTTTTCAAATAGAAGAGCATTCCATTTTTATAAAAAAAGTATTGGAAATATTATTGAAATTTATTATGTTTTTGTAGTTGAAAATGAGCAGATGATAATGACAATTGAGCAGAATTTAAATTCTAGTGAGTAGATTTCACATAAAAGTTATCCAATTTTTAAAGTTTAAAGTGGTGAAGAACTATATGGATTATGGGGAATTTCAAGGGCTATAGAAAACTTTAAAAATATATATAATTATGAAGATAACCTAGTTGGATTAGTATTTTTAGGAAGAGTATTGAGAAGGGATGAAATCACTAAAAACAATATTGTTAGAGGTCGATTAACCCTCATTCGGACAAGGAGGAGAAAGGCTCCATAGTAGGTGTCTCTCTTATCTCTAGTGGAACTAAAATCATTTAAATAATCTAGTAAGGATGAAATTTAGGTTAAATATGTGCATAAATACATTGACCTAATAGATAAGATTAATAAATAGAAATTTATTCTGAGGCCACAAGTCAATAATATCATCAGAAAAAAATGGATGTTTTGAAATAAATTGAATAAAGATAGTACATTATAAGGAACAAAAAAATACCTATCTTCAAAGGGTATTACCAAATTTAATGGATTTATGTGGATAAAACATTTTCATTGGTGTTATAACTTCAAACAAAAAAGATTATTATTATCCATAGTGGTGAAGAAAGTATTTAAGGTTTGCTAAATGGATGTCAAATTATCATTTCTTAATTGGTTCCTTGAAGAGGAGGTATAAATCAAGAAGCTGGATAGATTTCTCAATGATGATGATCAAAATAAAGTATTCCATTTGAATAAGTCCTTGTGTGGGATAAATAAATCACCTAGGGCATGGTACTCAAGGCTAGACCAGTATCTGAATGATATTTGATTTTAAATGGTAAGGGTTGATCACAACCTCTATATCCGTAAAAAAAATAGAGTAGTGAATGATGGTTCTTGTATATGTGGATTATATTATTTTTGTAGGCTCAGATGATTCCCAATATAAGAAATGTTTAGCTATTATGAGGTTAAATATTGAGATGTCTCTTATTGGTGAATTATCATTTTTCATTGTCTTGTACATGATTCAAAGAAAGGATGGGATCCAAATCTCACAAATGAAATATGAAAATAAGGTACTCAAAAAATTCTATATGGAAAATTTGATACTGATGGAAATTAAATCCAAGATTTCAAAAAAATAACCAAACATTAAGAAGGTAAAGATGTCGATGTCCCACATTATAGATGAATAACTGAAAATTTATTCTACTTTTTTTAAAAGGTGGAAAATTTATTCTACTTAACTATCACTCAACTAGGTATTTTGTTTTCCACATGTTAAGTCACACAATATCAAATTTTTACCAAATAAAGTCACATGATAGTTGTGAAAAGGATACTTCATTATATAATTAATATGGTGGGATATAGTTTGTTTTATTAAAATAAATCATTTCAATGATTGTTTGGATATTTTGATGTGGATTGGAAAGATTTGGTTGATAACTGAAAATAAAATTTTGGTGGTGTTTTCTATCTTGGTAATTCATAAATTTCATGGATCAGAAATAAATATGATTTTATATCATTAAGTACTATGGAGGCTATGTGTATTATAGATAATATAGAATGAACTCACTTAGTTTAGCAAAAAAAATATCTTGAAGGAATTATAATTGAAGTTGAATATTCTATTCTAATCATGTGGGACAAATCGAGCATTAAAACCCATAGACAAAATATCATACATCATTCAAGGAAAAATAACATCAAGATTAAGTATCATTTCGTAAAAGAGAAGGTGGAGAAATTTTTTGTAGAATTTGAGTATGTGTTAACTCAAGTGAAAGTGGTGTATATCAGTGAAAAGGATATACCTAAGGTATCATTTGAGAAATATCAGTTGAATCTTGAAGTCCAACCAAATCCATCTATCTTGAAGTATCATGAAGGCACCCCCAATCCTCATAGGAACATTCTCTCAAGATAATGTTATGGAACTATTTTACATTTAATTTTTATATTTATAACCTTCTTATGTAACCTCTTAAAGAAATTATCTCTTTGGTTTCATTGAAAATGGGGGAGATATTTCATTTTATCAAGAATAAGTTGTGTAATTATGCTTGAAAAAGTGAAATTATTTCATGTTGAATAACGAGAATATGTTTTTTAATGGATTATTAATGATCGTGGTATATTATCATGAGAATCTTTTCATTAAAATCTTATTTTACTCACTGAGAATGGCTCACATGGGATTAAATTTTGTGATTAGTGAATAAATTGTTGTAATTATCTGAAAGTTGAATGTTGGTATGATTAGAGTATTTGAGGGATGTTTTTTTGGAGTTTTTAACAAACCCAAAGGGGGATATTTTTCGGAAAAATACCCTATATATTAATTTTTTGTTTTGTTTTTTGAAAAATCTATTAAGAATTTTTTTTCATAGAAGATTAAGTTGTTTGAACAAAGAATATTTTGGATGTTTTGTCCAAACTAGTAAATTGGGTCTTCACCATGGCTTAGACCATACTGTGGTGAATTCATCCAGGGCTTATTGAATATGGTTATGACTATAGTTGGTGACCATGCCTACAATAGTGAGTGTTTTTATCTGAGAAATCAGTTGTGTGAAATGGCCAATCCCTCTATAGAAATGTTTTAAATCCTGGTATAAAGGATAATACGCTTCATTGAATATTTCCATTTTGATATGGGTAAAAAATATTAGTCAAAATACACCACTATATTTCATTGTTTGTGGTATATTTGGTGTCCAAATGTGAACCATGTGGTATCTTACTATGGGTGTGGAAGATAAAATGGTGGAATTAATCAAATAGAAGTTTTGAAAGTTTCTTATACCATGGTAAAAATGTTGAGAGTTTTTTTTCCTATGGTGGAACTTGAATGAAGGAATAGAAAACATGGTGTATACCACACCATTTCATTGGATGTGGTGTCATTGAAATTCACATGTGAAACATTGGGAGATTCACTATATGAAGGACCCTAGAACACTCTGCGAAGGGAGGGGTGAATCAGGGATTTAACTTTTTATTCTAAAGTGACAGATCTTTTTCACACTTTTTTAGGAACTTGTTAAATCTTTCTATTAGTAATGTACAACAATTTAAACATTCACACGCAGAAGGACCAGCCAATAATTTTACTTGGTTAACCATTAATGGATAGTCCAAGAATCACACACTAATAGATTTTTGGTCATACCAAAGTCCACTAATCTTCACTAGTTATAGATTACAAAAGTTTAGAAAAGTCACTTTGTGCTAGGCACACAGCCTTTACAATGTTTTAGAGATAGCGCATTGTGTCCCTTAGATCACTTTTGTTGACTCCCCCTTTCCCGCTATAATGGAAAGAATTTGAATTTAGTTTATTAACTTGAAAGTCGCTTCAATGGGTTGGCATTAAATCATGCATCTTTAACTATATATAGATTCTCTATTAAAGTCTTTTTTCACCTATATATTTAATTCACTTTTCTGTATATTGTTCATTCATGAACTTTTTTTTGCATATTTTCCTTCTTCCTCCACGTACTGCACTACACTGCATAATGTGAGTGCTTTACAAACCACCTATGTGTACTGCTTCTGGAAACCATGACTGTGTACTGCCTTTAAAAACCAAATTCATGTATTGATTCTTCTCTATGGACCAACTCCTCCTCTGCGAACCATCTTCTGTGAACCATCTTCCGCAAACAGCCTTCTATGAACCGACTTCCACAAACTATCATTCGTGAACCATCTTCCATGAACCATCATCCGTGAATTGTTCTTGAATTCACTGAATTCCTCCCAAATTTCTAATCAAAGTCTACTTTGCAATTTTGTCTTCATGTGAACCACTCTATAATTCACTGAATTAATCTGAGATTTTTAATCTCAGTACCTCTCTCTAATGAATAGATTGGTTCTCATTATATAAGAAAATATATCTTCATAGTCCGCTAAACTGAAATTTACCAAATCTTCACTGCATACCATGCTCCTTCAAACCATTCTGCCCTATGTGGTTTGTTTACTACCTTTTCCTTTTCAGCACCCCTTCATGGATCCTAAAATCATTGCCTCAATTACTCCAATGACAAGCCATCCCATGTACCGCAAGTCTTCACTGCAAACTGCTTTCCGTTCCATGAACCATTCCTTCTACGTGATTCATGGTTCACCATTCTGCATACCATATTTCGTGATCCATGAACTATTCCTAGAAATATCATTCCACATACTTCCTTTTAATAAATCCTTCCTTTTACAAAAACAAACTCTCAATTTTGAGGCCCAAAATTTTGGAAAACACTAGGAAACTGTGCGGCCTTAAACACATGCTTCGGCTTGTACTGTAAGATCACTTGACTTTAAAACCCCTTGATCAACCCAATGTGGACTGACAAAAAACACAAATCAAACTCCATTTCTAGTAAATAACAGCCTTAGTTCCAACACTATGGTTGGGGAGAAAGTCGTGATGGTGAAATGTTGAAAAGAATCTAGGAGACCACCACACTATAATGAAAAATGTATGGGAATATTGCAATCCATGTAGAAATTCAATTTAGAAAAAATGTAGAATATATTTTTCAACATTAAAAATGTTTATGAAAATTGTAACCATCCATTTATGGGTGGTTTTTTAGCATTTTGGAAATATAAATTAAGGTCCATCAATTGGATGGGTGGAATATGAATGGGTAGATAGATTTAAAAGGAGAGTATCTATAAAAGGGAATGTTATAGGGAGAATCTCCAGGTAGAAAATAGATAAATAGTGAATAAGAAATTATAGATCTATTTAGAAAGTTATAGGGGGATTCCAAATATCTTCTAAAATGAAAAGTTCAAATATGGAGGGGTTCTTAGAGTTCAATTTCTCACTAAAATTTTGACACAACTATGTTGAAGATAAATATCACATGTGATGTATATTTATATCATAAATGATTGAAGAATAAGAAAAACACATCATGAAGAGCAGTGAGTTCACAGGTGTACGAGATCAGTGATATTTAGAATCATTTACGGTAGTGAACAAGGAGGGTCGGTGAGGCTGCTCAAAACATATAATGATTGAAACAGTGTGATTTTATTATGTTTAGTGAACATAAACATTTCCATGCATGCTATTTATAGTATCCCAATGAAGGTAAACCAAATAAAATTACCAGTTCCATTTAATAATTAAATATCTCTAAAGATATATAATATGAGATATTGATGTATTCCTCAAATTGAGAGAATAAGTTCAAAAATTCAAGGATCATACTGAGAAAACCCAATTCACCCCCCCCACCCATTAGTGTATATTTCTTTATAAGGGGCCAAGAATATTTTTTTCCAATACCCATGCTAAAAAATGTTATATAAATATGTGAACCAATTATTCTTTTTCAGTTGTCATCTTTTCTTCAATCCGTTTTCAAATTTTCTTCTCTCCCATTTATTGATAACAAATACAAAGTACATGAAATATTATGGTGTCATTTCACTCTTAATATATGTTCCTTTAATCATACCAACAAAATTTTATGCGATCCATTCTCAATGTAAAAAAACAAGAGGTTTTCATTTATATAAAAACGTTTTTATTAAAATAATAAGTGATTCCAAATGAAAAAAACTCAAAAAAATTATTATTATTAAACACGTTAAAGGGTGTTCAATAATATTTTGACTGAATCTGAGTCATTCCAATTGATAACTTTATTTTCCTTAGAATAGAAACCTAAGTTCCATTTTAATCAATTTTTCAAGAAAATTATAATTTCATATTTTCATGGAATAAATAAATCAGATAGCTTCTCAAGAAACTCCCACTCAAGGATACACTCAAACTCTACTTCATCAATGGTGGATCCATTCATTACATGTTATTTAGGTCTCTAATTTTCTATGTTTTTACCATAATGCAAACTTATTCATTATTTTATATAGTCTTTATAGCTTCCATTTATTCTTTAGTTCCGTTATTGGGGACAAAAAATTCAACTTCAAATCCCTACGTGGTCAGCACAAAAATATTACACAAATGATATGGAATAAGGTGGAACTCCTTACTCATAAATGTGACTATTTGGGTTAAGAAGCTATTATCAACCAATTTTTTCTTTCCAATTTATCTCCAAGTTTAAATAAACTCAACATGCATGAACTTATAGATTTCCAAGCATTCTTTGGTAGCGTGGGTACTTTTTCTTTCTTAGACTTTTATTTGTGTGGGTTCCTCCTTTTAATATGATCCATCAAGGCATATGTATCACTTTATGAGACCTTCATAATCCTTATGATTTATTCTTTGGATAGTGAGACTATAAAATAATTTTTTAATTTGTGTATTTCATTGTCACACCTTCCACATAGCATACCATGAGATCATAGGTTATCACCACTTTACAACATGTCTGGAAATTCATGGTCATATTTATATAGAATTTCCTCATTTTCTATTTTTTATTTCCTTATCTTTTTCTTATTCTATTTTATTTTCTCATCCAAATAAAATGAATAAATGATTAATGACTTCTTGGATTTGTGATCATCCTTCTTGGTTTTACTCTAAGTTGTATTATTTTACTCTTTATCTTGTATGGTTTGGTTTACAATTATTTAGCTACTTTCTTAAGGTTGTATCTCATTTATCAATTAACTTATAGAGTATTCTATTTTTATTTTTTTTTAAAATAGATAAACTTGAATCACTCATGTTACCACTTCAATTACACATCCCATATATACTTTCATGTTCTTTAATTATATTTAGAGTATATAGATTATACCCTTTCACTTGTAGTGTTTTCTTCAATTTTGGTTATATACCCCTTGATGTATGCACACATTTTCTTCTATAGAATGCTACATTATGAAAAAAAATCCAAATACATATGCATAAATCTATTATAGAAAAAGCAATAACCAATAAACCATCACTTCCTTCTATGAACAACATGTTGTCTAGATTTTTCCAAATTGGTTGCTTGTAGTTTTTTAGAATTTAAATCAACTATTTAGGATTATTTTTGGGAACCATCTCTCTTAAAAACTCTTTTACCCACCATTTAAATATTGTTCACCATCTCATCACTTTTCTTCATCCGTGTTTGTATAAATTTTAAAATTAAATTAGCACACCTTAAAAAATAGATTTACTGAAATCATTAACATTTGGGATGGATGGTACTTATAATTTTTTATATACTTTAGATTTATCATTAAAATATATATGGATATTATTACCACCAAATAGAGGTGTTTTTTCATATGAGGCCTACTTAGAATTTCATATGGTAACATCTTTCCTTATATCTTATTTTGAATACCCAAGTTGAATTATTCTCGAATTTTTCAATTTAATTTCATAACCTATACTTTCATATTGGGGATATTTTTCTTATCTTCTATTGTATTTAATTTTTCTTCACAAGTTTTTTTCATCTCCTTAAATTGGTCTTCATACATTTAGATTCTGATTTTTGGTAGACAATCAAGTCATTTAATCTTATTAGCTTTGAAAATTAATTTATTATTCTTGATAGTAATAACATCTTCCAATGCATAGATTATTTATTTAAGAGTTTTCTTGAATTATTCCATCGCATTGATTATTTTGAGCCATTTATTTTTAAATATAGTGCATTTTTATTTGAGATCTATATTTATTACACTGATGACTCACACTTATTTAGACAGATAAACACAATTTTTTATCCTTTATTCAAAACCCATATCCATCCTTATATTACTAATATTTATGGTGGTTATTTTTCTCTTATGTATTTATAAAGATTAAAATAATATATGAGATTATTCCATTTAGGAAGTTATATAAGTTTCCTTTTAAATCAATAATTTTTTTTCTTAAAAATCCTCATAATTTTGATCTTTCCAACTAATAAATGATTTTTCAATACGAAAATTTTTGCAAGATATTTCTTATTCTCCCTTATAACATAAATGATTTTATACATTAGAGGCAAAAAATATATCTATATCCTTGGTGGTGATTTTTTTCCACAAAAAATTCTTCCCCCATTCAATATTTTTCTTCTTTAGAATCGCAACATATATTAACAATAATATCTTCCTCTTCACACGTGCAGATTATCCTATTATTACCAATATACTTAAGTGGATACTTGTTAATGGATGTTATTTAAATAACACCACTTTTATTTCATTCAAATAATGGAATGTCCTCCATTTGGAATAAGGATTTTTTCAATATTCTTGTATCCCCATTCTTATTTTTGTTGATTTTCCAAATAGATGAATCATCTATAGTTATTTTGATAGGTAATTTACAATATTATTAAAATATAAACTTCAAATATCCTTTCAAAAAAAAGAAAAACTAAATTCCTAAAAAACGTTAATTATGAGAAACAAATAGAGGTGCAGCCCACTTTAATACCAATTTTTTTGACCATAAGGGGATCTACCCAACACTGAGAGATGGGGTGAATCCTTTGTGGTATATTTCTAAACCAATTAAATATTTTATACCTTCTCACCTATTCTCTTGTTCAGTGAATGGGTCTTTATTTTTATTTATATCAAATTTAGTTAACATACAAGAAGATATATAAAAAAAATTATCTCAATAAGAGAACCAAGATTTAATGATGAGGTTCACCTCATTGGGGATGACTACATCCCCGGTGTAACCTAGTTATCATCCCAATGAACATAGTTTCTTTATTATTATCATAGAAAATGTGATCACTTTATATAATTGAACTCATTATCCTAGCACTAACCAAGTATAAAATAAGAAATAACTTATTATTCTTTTATAAAAGATAATTAACTTGCACATCCTATAAGTAGGATCATTATTGTTTTCTCAAGTCTCTATTTGACTATATGAAATTGACCTTATTCCTCAGATTAAGAAAACTCAATGGGTTTCATCTTATTCATATCGTACAGTTTATATATAATTTCCAGCCCGTATCACTCATTGTCTCTTCTTATATACAATCTTTTTAAGTATAACCAAACTCATTCTTCAGCTTCTTCTTTAGTTATCATGAAATAGACTTCTATTTCATCACTGTAGAATTTCCTTTGACTTAAAAAACAAAATAAGTTCCATGAAATGTTAATTTTCTTTATCCTCCTTCAATATATAAGTTATGAAATAGATATTCAGTATCATGCTTGTCTTTTACTTTTCTTCAACTCTAAGAATATATCTTTTGAGTGTGGTCAGATGTCTGCTCCTATTATTTTACTCACCCTTAACCTTTTTCTATTTCAATTGTATATTCTTCTCAAGTTTTTTTTAAATCTATACTTCCATAATATTTTCCTTCAAATATTTTAAAGTCTAAAAATTTAGTTTCCGTAATTATCAACATTCATATACTCCTTGAAATCTTGGACTTATCTTCCTAAAGAATCGATATATAATTCTTCAAAATTATTTTCTACAAAATCTTATTAAGAATTTGAAACTCATTACACATATGAATTCTTTCTTGCACATCACTTTAAATGGGTGTTTATTTTGTGGTGAGGAACTCTCCTACCTTCATAATTACTTATTCATTCCTATATAGTAATTTTTACTTATGTTATCAATTGATCCTTAAGAAAATATATATTTATGAAAATGATACTTATGTAAATCATGTTTACACAGATCATGTATCTATAAATCATGTTTACAAAAACTACTTATTCAAACTTATACAAATTATTTTTACATATTCAATCATTCCTTTGTAGTATCTCTATTTCACATAGAACTCCTGCACTCAACTAAATTAAAAATCCTGGTCATATTTTGAAGCAAGAAAGCTTCAATATTAACTTGGATCAAATTCTTCAGATATTTTGATGCTTGTTGCATGAATATATCAATGTATTATCATCATTTTTATGTTCCCTCTTCTTTATAATATTTATAGAATCTTTTTAAAGACTAAAGTCATTTCATATGAACATGTATCTACCTTTTTCATCAATGATCATCAACACATCATCACCTCATATCATCTCTATTTTCTTCCACCATTCTATTATTCACTAGTCTTAATCATATGGGCTTTAAAATATTCTCATTTTGATATTCTTATTCTTTTTATGCATGATATATCCTATTATATTAAACTTGGTTCATTCTTACTGTCTTCATATTCTAGATAATATAATTTCTCAATATTCATGGAACTTTGAAGCTAAGTCACACAATACTCAAATTAAACATGATTTTATCACAATATTATATTGTAGATCATCATTCAGTTTGATATCATCCATTTATGAAAAAATTATCTTAAGGAAGAATATGATAGGAACAAAATTGTTTTATAAGAATAACATGCATATCTTTATTTTCTAAAATAGAAGAATAGTATCTGCAATTGAAATGTCCCACATTGAAAATCCATTTGGGATAGTGATTCTTAATAATCCAAAATTTTATTTATATCTTATATTGAAATACAATATAGAGAGAAAGTATAGGGTATTTTTCATTAACCATTATAGTATCTTATCTACTACTTAATGTGCCACCCTTTGTGTACGTGTTATGCTTATTAGAGCTATAGTCCAGCTTGATCCTATAGCCACTCAAGGATTTGGTTAAGATACTTCTTATGTATTACACGGTTTGGATAATGTTTGGATTAATACTATTTTTTGAATATATATAATACTAATAAAATCTATATAATATACTCTATACTTCCCATATTCTTAGAAATTCATTATTAAAAAAAATTATTGATAGTAACTCAATCATTTTAAACTTTTTCTTAACAAGTGAATGGACCTCCAAGTACCAATTTCCAATCCTTAAGGTAAAACATCCATCCACAAATAGTATACAAAAATTATCACACAATATAATACCATTTTTTAGGAACTTATTCATTTCAAATTTCTATATTTAAATCCTCTATAATTTCATACAGGCTATATATTTAAACTTTATACTTTTTAGAACACATTACTCAATTTAATTGGTTATAAAAGAATGGATATTTTTCTTTCCTGTGAACTTCAAAATTTCATCCAATGAATTTTTATACAATATATTTACATGAATCATAATTTATTCCTTTTTTAAAACAAATACAACAAAAATGAAAAGTGGTCTTAACAGATAAATGGGACTTAGAGAGGAATTAATAACCCCAAAATCCTAAAAAATAACCCAAGAAGGATCAATCACATTGTAGGTTCAAAGTGATATAGATGAGAGTGTATTTTTATACAAATAATCATTTTCAAGGAACTTTTCAAGTAATATAGGGTTTATATGCATTATCAACTAATCCATAAAACAATTGTACATTCCACTCTATCCTAAAATTTCCACTATGTATGAATTGTATTAACAAATTACCAAACCATGAACCATTCATTCAACAACCACTAGATTTAAATACAAGGTTTAATTGATTATACACTACCAATACATTTTTCTAAAATATTCATCTTTATCCCACTTGACCTTCAAACACTTAATAAAACTATATATAATTAAAAAACTCTATTTCAATGATAAATAAGACCTTAAAAGCCCCTAAATACATTTCAGTCATTCCTCTACTCAATTTAACCTAAATAACTACTTTAACCTAAAAAATGGGGTTTTACACAAAAAATTATGAACAATGATTTTTTATAATTAAATTCACTATAGTTAAGTGTATAGATACCAGGATGAGGGTCATCTATACAAGATTCCCTGATAGTGGTAAGATTGCGTATTTTACTTTATATTTTGACATTTTAGTTACATTGAAAACTTTTTTAAGTAAAAAAATTACACTACTTGTAGAAAATTAAAAGAGAAAATCATTTATAGTGCTTAGAAATACTAGAAGGATGTAAATTTGATCATATATTTTGGGATAAAGATATAAAAAATTATATTATTTAATGTAAAAATAAAATTCAGTTCACAATTTTTATCCTCATTAATATAGTCAAGTGTGGATGATTTGATTTTTTCAATGTTACACCAATTTATTAGTGACCCAAAATATAATTAGATAGAGAAAAACCTCATTATTATATGTTATTAGTTCTAATTTAGAATCAATTTAATGGTTTATAATCAATTTATAGACAATAATTATTTTGAAACTGGTTAAATATTCCTAAAAAATTAATTATATTTTAAATATCATTTTTTATTATTTTCATATAGTAATAAATAGTCGATCTGAGTTATCATTTTTATTATATGGGTTTATAATAAGTATTTATTGTTCCCATTGGTAAATTATTATTTTTTATATTTTTTTAGAAGATAATATTGGAAGGATTTTGGATTACCCAAGAATATTTAAAGAGAATATGATGATTAAGTACCCAAGAAAAATGTCATCATGTGCTAAATTAAGAAGGTTGGAGAACATCTTGGAGATTGGATCTTGGATTTCCATTTGGATGATAGATCATGTTAAATAAAAATTTACATTAAGAGAAAATTCTAATGTGAGGAACTACCAATAATATTTTTATTAATATGGTTACATATTTTTTTAGTGTTTAGAAAAGAACACAAAAAGTGTGAGAATGATTTTTCTTGATTTTTCATATGAAAAATCTATGTAGCAAGTTGAGTAAGATGAAGATGATATGGGGAGTTACATGGAGTATAATTCTTATTAAATAATTGTCACTTTTAAGGTTTAAGGAAGATATCCATGAGATCTATTCTTGGTTATATTTATTGGGAAAAAATTTTATGATTTTTTACGTTTATTAGAGTTTTTACATATTTAAAATGATTTGGATATATATTTGAAAATATTTATAAAGGTTTGATAAATTATAAAATTCATTTGAAGTATTTTTAGATGAATTTAAGTGGTTTAGATAGATTAGAGTTGGGTTAAGAATCCTAAATATGAGATCTAGATATTCTATTGTGATTTTTAAAATCATGGATCTTATATGTAATATCTCTAAGTTTAAAAAAATGGTAAAGAATTTGAAAATATCTCACATGATAAGAATTGGAAAATTTCATAGAGTTTTTCACTATGATTTTCAATATCTCATAGATGGTTTTTAAGTTTTTCTTTATGATATGTAATGTAACCCAAAGTATTGAGATCTAGAAAATAAAAATATTACATTGTGATAGGTAAAATATATTTGATGATAAGTAATATCTTCCAAGTGGTGCGTAATATTTTCAGAGCATACATAATATGAAGTATGGTTTTATAAATTATAAGTAAGATGAAAATTTTCGCATTTAATATTTACTCTAAGAATTCAAGTTATGTGCATGATAAAATAGTGTATATGTTAGATCCCTTCTCATGACATGTAATATCTTTTTAATAGTTACATGAGTTTTTTTAAGAGTTGAATTATAAGGATATAAAATATAAATGATGCTAATATTTGGTGATTAACCATTTTTATATTCATTTTTTCAACTAATATTTAAATTATAATATTCTTCCATGCATGAATCATTACAGCATAATTAGTTTTTCATGTGTTCATGCATATATGAAAATGATGTTGTGGGTTTTTTGAAAAGTTAAATAAAATGCATCCAAAGTATTTTAGAGAAATAAATGAGGAATGATGAGAATAATTTTTAAAGATTATATAAATAGATTATATGTAATATTCATGGAGTATTTGATCATGTATATTTGAATTAGATTTAAAATGACTTCAAATGAGAAGATATTCTATGTGAGAATGAGGGAGATTTAAAATGAATGTTTGATTCCTATATAATGAAGATAAAAGAATGAATAAAGAAAGAAATAATGATTTTACAAGATTCATGTATTTTCTTATTTGAATATAGGAAATAATATTATCCACATGATAATCTAGATTATTATAAAAATAGAAGAAGTTTTGAAGGATTCTATGTAGTTGAAAGTGATCCTAATGTGTTTTTATTTGTTGAAAAATATAATTATCATAAAATAATAGTGGGAGACTAAAGGAATTATTATTAAAGATTATTATCATTTAAGGAATAAGAATAAGTGAATCTTATAATGAATTATTCCATTAAGTGTTGGTTATAGTCTGAATGATTTTGAATTTTTGGTTTATGATTTTTATTCTAATGGGAAAAGCATTATTAAATTCACATTTAAAGAATATTTTCTGATTGTTTAAATTGATAATTGAAATTTTTTTATGATTAAATATTTTTTGGTTCATTAAAAATAATAATAGTGATATTATTCTTCATATTAATAATAATATTATTTGGAATATTTTTAATTTAATTATTTGTGTTTTAAAAAATAGAAATATAAATTCATGGTTAATTTTATTATTGTTTTTTTTAGAATTTAGTAAAAGTTTTTATTATATTTTTGATATTATGATATTTTAATTATTATTATACATTAAAAATTTTAATGATAAATAAAAATATTGATAATTTATTGAAATAAAATACTAAAATGAAGGGAGTGGGGTGTGGTGTGTAATATAGGGAAGAAGAGGTATCAATTAGTGGTGGGGTGTGAGATGTTATAGGAAAACAAAAAAAATAAAACTAATTACAAAAGAAAAAATAAATGAATAAGATAATGGAAGGGTACTAAATTATAAGTGAGGAATTGTGAATAAGGGAATAGAAAGGGGTAAATAAATTAAATTAAAAACAATTAGGGGGAAGGGGGTGCATGTTCGTAGTAGTGAATATAGGGTTGGAATTCATTTCCCCTTACCTCTTCATACTCTCTCTCTCTATCATCTCTCTCCCTCTCTTAATTTTTCAAATTTTCTTTCTTCAATACCTCGCATGATTTTGATCAAATTAACACATCTTCAATGGTGTTGCATTCATCTCAGAGATTAAAAGGTAAGGACTAAGTATATTTTCATAGGTGATGAAGTAAATTCAAAAGATCTAATTAAATATATATTTCATGTTTTATTTATTATAGATCATTTTTCTTTAGTTTAAGGCTTTAATTGGTGTCACCTATTAATGGTGGAATAACACCAAACATGGGAGATTAGTTGATTTAGGTAGTTTATCCAATGAATTCTTATTTAATTTTAGAATAAATTTTTATTATGTTTTTTAATCCATGTTTAATTATTTTATCCATTTTTTCAGTAATGAAATGGTTTTTGTTAAAATAAGTTATTTTCATTTGAATTATAAGTTTTTAAAAATATTTATCCTCTTTAAATATAGAGTTTAAATTTTTTTAAAATTAGTATTTCACACTATATTTTTGTTACAATATATGGTTTTCTCTCTAAGACTAAATTTTTTAACCTTTTAAGGGTGTTTTGGTTGTCAACTAATGTAAAAGATCTTACTCCTAAAATTATGGTGTTATTATACTATTTTTAAGGCTATAAAATGTTTACAATTGTTAATATATCTTAATGGGATTTATGTGATTTTATTTTAAAGAATTATATATAAATTGGTTTCTTAAAATATAACTTAAAGTCTTATTTGGAACTTTCTAAATATGGTTTTCTAAATATGTTTTCCCTTGAAACATTCACCTTTATGTGTTATGAAAATTTTATAGAAAATTTAAATGGTATGATGTTATGTGGTAAATTCCATGTAGATGGAGGTGTATGTTGTTTTATTATTCTTAGTGTAAAAGGAGGTTTCCTATGTGAATGGTGTTTAATATTGGGGTTGATATTTGTTTTTGTTTTATATGATTATATTATTACATGATAATTTTTCAAACATTCCTCAATTTATATTACATAGGAAGCCATGGGTATTTAGGTGGAAAATCTAAGAAATAATGTTGTTCTAGTTTAGTATCATTCTCTAGTGAATGTCCCCTAATAGGACTTTTCTATACTATGTGGGGAGTTACCCCTCAGTTAGTCCAAGTATGGAAATCTTGAGTATTAGGGTAGATTATTTGGTATATGATTAAGATCATTATCTATATTAGTTCTGTAATAATTTTTGTTCTCGATTATCCCTAGGGATCCTAGGTTCCTTGGATGAATGAGATTGTATATGTTTTACGATAATTGTTATGTGTACTATATTCATGATTTGTTTTGTTTTGTTCATACCCATTAGTAAAAAAAATTCTTTTAACTTTTTTACACTCAAATCCTTTTAAAGGAAGTTTTAAATTGTGTCCACCATATCACGTGTTTCATTTCTTTTAAAAAATTACATTTTTCTGTACTAAAAAGTGTAAACCTGTGTTTTTTAATGTAATTCTTTTAAAGAGAATCACATTATACTTTTTATTAATAAAATAAATGGAATATTTTCTAAATGTACTTAAAACTAGTTTGTAATGGTTTTATTTGTCAAATAGTATACATAGAGTTTGAAGAGGTTACCTACTAGTATTTTTTGACAAACCTATATACATTTTAGGTTCAGTTTATGTACTATTGGATAATGTTTGGTCATTGAGTTACAATTCAAGATTGGTGGAATTGTTAGGTAAATGATTATTTTCTTGACGCGTAGAGTTGTGTGTTCATTGTATTTATTTTATATATCTATTTTTTATATTCATTGGTTACATTTTATGTTTTCCCTTATTTAGTTTTTGTTATTATTCAAACAACTTACTTTGTGTGTGTGATCATCTGACATATGAAGTGGTCATTCCAGTCTTTTGGGTGGAATTTCCATGCTATTAAATTTTTTATCTAGAAAAATTATTCACATTGGTATGAAACTAGTTTCTATCCTTTAGAGATCAAGAAGGACCTTCAGGTTTTACCAGAAGCTATCTTATGTTCCTTGATCAGGGGTAAACCATGCTAGTTTATGAGGAAATGGTATCAAATCCTAGTTCTAATTTATATAATTTGAGGATTCAATGTAGAAAGAGTATAGAAATTTGGAAACTCAAGAGATAGGTTACAAGTAATTTATTTATCACCACCTTTCCTAACAAACCTTGAGTTACTAAGGGAAGTCATGAATGTGTAATTTTAATTAAAAGTATAATTCATCCATCTTTATGGATATGATTCAAGATTTAAGTAAAGTTAAAATAGAAAACAATGTGTTTTATATGCATGGTGCATGAAAACAAACTATGGACATGAACTATGCATCTCAAAAGGATGGGGTTTTATTGTGTTTTCGTTTACATAAAGTCTCTTAAGTTTTTTTATTGATTTTTTGGATTTATTTTTATTCTATTTATATTTAAGGTTTTTATATGATATTTATTTCTTTATCTCAATTTATTATAAGTTAAAAATGGGTTTTGGTGATTTCCTTGAGGTTTTACTTTTATTTAATTATTTTGGGTCTTATTTCATAAGTTATGACTAATGGTTTATTCTTATTAAACATGAAATTGTTATAATTTTGAAATTAAATAAGGGTTTTTCTATTTATATGAATAATTCTATATAAATTTAAGTTATTTTGGTGAGAGGAATAATGTAATTATACATTATTTATTGGTTTTAAAATTAATGGGTTCACTTGGTTTAAATGTTTTATAAAATAATAATGTTTTTAATGGGTGTTTTAATAGAAAGATTAAGATTTGGAAATATTTTGATTTTAAATTTACGTGATTAAAGTTTTTTTGAAATTAAATGGTTTTAAAAGTGGCCTAAAATGTTTTTACAAGTCTATAAAGTGCGTATGTAATGTTCAAATAGTTTTTAATTACAATTGTTTTTACCAAAAATGAATTACCTTTATTGTTTGGTTTTCAAATTTGAAATTTTTAAGTCATGGTGAGAGACCATAAAATGGAGAAAGTATTATGTTAATTTAATTTCCAATAAATTTGTTTCATAGTTCCAATAAAATAGTTTATTTTAGTTAAAATAAAATTGAAAGGGGTTACCAATTCATTTTAATGGGTAAGAATTTTTATATCAACGTTATCCTATATTTATAAATTTTAAGTGTATTAATATGTTTGGTTATCATTAACTTTATTCTTTATGTTTTCCTTAAATAAATAAGAATACCTATTTGTTTAATTATTTAATTTAACTTTTGAAAGTTGTTATTTTTAGGAAAGATGGTTTTGGATATTAGGTAAGAAACAAATATATAAGTAAAAATGTTTTCTTTAAATTTATAATTATAAAAAATGAATATTGAGTGTTTAAATAGGTTTTTTGGTTTGTATCATTAGAAATGATTGGTTTAAATCATTTAAATAGGATATTAAATTTTGTATTGATTCATGTCATATTTGGTTTTAAAAAGAGTAAATGTTTTCATTTTATAAGGTCATGATTCATATTTTATATTATTTTAGTTATCATTATTATTCATAATGTTTTATATGTTAAGGGTGATTTTTTTTCTAAGTGTATTCCATTTCATGTGATTTATCTGGTTTGATTAGATTTAGTTGTTAAAATTAATTCTCTTGGGATTGGGTTCTTCTAAGTTGGCGAGTTTTCACTGGTTTGGTTATCATTTTAATGAGTTTTCAATTGATATATTGAGTTTTGGTTATAATTTTTTATTATATTTTATTTCAAATTATTGTAAAGGATTTTTTTATTTTGGGTAGATCCTCTCCACTGTATGATTTCTGGTTCTCAGTTATATGATGTCTTAGTGTAATGCTTTCTAGTATGGGGAACTTTCCAATGTTGTTTAAGTGTTTTATTTAATTGGAGGTCTATGAGACTTTATAGGGATGGATATATTTTATGGTGGAGATGTTATAATGATAAATATTGTTATAGGTTTGTTATAGTCTGGGGAATTTTGAATTTTTGTTTATAATTTTTATTTTAATTGGAATAAAATGATTGTGTTAAAATTTAAAGAATATTTTGTGATTATTTAAATTGATAATTGAAATTTTGTTGTGTTTAAATATTTTTTAGCTTAAAAACTAATAATTGTGATATTATTATTATTATTGTTGTTGTTGTTATTATTATTTTGAATTTAAGTGGTAGTGTTTAGAAAAATTTGTTAGAGTTGGTGTCCTGAGAACCAACTATTTTGTACTTTGATTACATGAATGTACACTTATTATATATTGTTCATTGTTCTGCATGACTATAATATAATAATGTCTTGGAATATTTGTTGCATTAATAAGGTCATGGCAGATCCCCGCTATGATGAGAACCTTGAAATGCTATAAAAATATTCTTAAATAAAGTTCTACGATTGGATGAAATACTATTATAGGACACATAGTATACAGACCATTATGTGTGAGTACTAGTAAGAAGATGAGACTCTCTCTCATGGATTTTGTACTTGGTAATATCCAAGACGGGAGATTATGAGAACAGACCTGCCAGTAGAAATTATGCATTTCTTGGTGTCATCAGACATTTCCATCTACAAGCGTGTGTAATGGTCCTTAGAATGGAAGATTATCATTAAATCATGTCATGACTCACGCACTTAGATTTTCTGATGAAAACTGACACGAAGAGAGTTGGCGGGAAGTAGGGTACGTTCGGTGCATCACGAATAACATGTTGTTAATGGATAAGTCGAGGAAGGATTTGTCCCTTCCATATTTATAGAAGTAGATATCTCAGGCCCTTTGATTGAAATAGAACTGTCACACAAATTCCATGTCCATGGTGTCAAGATGAGTTTATTTCTAGAATTCAAAGAATGATAGATCAAGCATATAGGTTTATGACACTTCCATGAAACCTACTTGATGAGATATTGAGACAAAGGAATTAAATTAGACACTAAGTGTTAGTATGACGTGACACATCAATGCAGTGTCAACTTCTTTCTCTTGGGTGCCTTGACCCATTGCTAGAGAGTAATCTTGGTCTTTAATCAAGTCCGCCTAATGCCAACGAGAAAGAGTCCTAGAGGGTCACACAATAAGTATATCCAAGTATCTCAAGTAGAATAAAGATTATTACCATATGTGGTTTAATAATTATTCAAGGAATCCTAAATAATTTTAATGTTGGAGGAAGAATAAAATTAAAACAAGTACACACCATGTATTAATGATTACACGCCTTGTAGTTTTTATTTTGAAAACAATTACACACCGTGTATTAATGATTACACGCCGTGTAGTTTTTAATGAAAAACAAGTACACGTTGTGTATTTATGATTAAATGCCATGTAGTTTTTCCAGTTGGTATTTTGAATAAATATCATTTTATTAAATGATATTTATTATAATGAGCATTGGCGCATGTCAAGGAATTAATGATTTGATATGGGGTTCTCAAAAGAGTTGATGAAATAAATAAAATGTGTAATGCATTTATTTATTGTCATAACTCTACAACCTCAAACCCGATTATAAATATCCTCACAACCCCAACTCTTTTCCTAAGAATCGTTGTGCACAACAATTCTGGAGAATTCCCTCAAGGCCTAGAGGACTCCTTCCTCCAAGAACGATCTCAATACCGAGAGGGAGATCCTCCTCCATTGGATCAATGCGATCTAAGGCGGACAATGAAAGAAAAGTTTTCTCCATGCTGGCACCCAGAGACTCCATTGGCGACGTCCAGAGATATGTGGTGCACGAGTGGATCACCGCTAGAGGAATTCTACCCTTGTCTTCTGTGATTCAATGATGAATCACATTGGAACGTGATCAGAAATATCAAAGAAGAAAGAACATACAAAAGGTAATTCTTGTCAATTAATTAAATTCATTATAATCAACCTATGATGGTCCTCTATTTTTGTTCCTAGACCATCCTTCTTCTTTGTCTATTTCTGTGAATCGATCTGTGGAGACTGATGTTTATCGTCATATTGATCCTGGATTGATCATTTCTAATGAAAAAAATCCAAGTGGGACCATCCACCCATGAGCTTCCGCTGTGGCCGGAACCTTCCATTGGTATCAAAGGGAGGTCACAATGTTGATTGTAGTTATTTAATTTTCATTGATAATTTACGCATTTACATTTTATTCAATTCAAGATAAATCGTTCTATAAAACTTAATGAATGAGATCTCCTCTTCCTTTTTAATTTCTCTATTCAAATCAGAGACACAAACTTTTAATTTTAATTTTGATTAAATTAAAAACTAGGAACTCATATGGAGGAGATGCTCTTTCTGTCTGTACAACACAAGAATACACGATGTGTAGTGAAAACTACATGTCACGTACATAGGTTCAACGAACCAGTATTGGTCTGCCAAACCACACCGTGTGAATTGAGAATACCTAAGTATTTATTACACCTTGTTGACCAGAATTGAACGGCACATGGAAACCGAAATACACGACATGTATATTGAATCAACACACGGTGTAGTCCAATCTGGACAAGGTGAAACCGTGTACAAGGAGAAGCCATGTACCACGTACATGGTATTTCCAGGCCAGTAACCGCGTAACAAGGAAGTACACACTATGTTAGATTAATATACACACCTTGTACTCTAAAATTTCCAAAGTACATAAAACACGCCAAAGCCCTCGGCATGTAATTTGGATAAAGGGTGAAAAATACACACCGTGTAATATATCCTACACACCATTTACTTTCCAGAAATGGAATTTCACCAGGTTTCCTCCAAAGTAAAAAGGCATGTACAAGAAATAAGGATGAGAATAATCTCAAGGAAATTCATAAAGTTATTTAAGATAAAGAATTGATTAATTATAAGACCATAATTAATTTAATTCAAGCTCAAAATATCTTAAATGAAAGAAACATTAAAATAATTTGAATTCTAAATATGAGTAAATGTCATTTAATTCTATGGATGATCATGAGATAGACCAAAGACCCTTTGGGTGTGTGTGGTTTCATTTAAATTCATTGGCCTGCGAGCCTTATTCCAATAATATATAGGGCTTGCATGCCCATGGTTTCTTTAATGTAAACCCCATGTAATGGAGGATATCCCAAGTTAGAGGAGATGGTTCAAAACCCAAAGATGGGGCAAAACCAACCTAAGAAGATACAAAGGTGGACAGGTGGGAGCTGCAAAACACGAACCATCGGGTTCAAGGTGTTTTCCCTAGGTTAGGGTTAGCTTATCAAAACCGCTATATAAGCTAACCAATAGAAGCTCATGATTATGCCATATTGTTTTATTTCTATTTGATTGCATGGTTTATTTATTATGTATGTGTTGTCTTGTTCACATAATTAATGAAATAAATAATAATGAAAATATGGAATAAAATAAAAATTGGACAATGCATAAACATTATCAGAACATGGTTAATCACTTTAGTAATAATAACTTAATATTAACAAGTATGTGATAATGAAAAACTACTTATAAAGAATAAAATCCATCAAATACCATATTCAGTCAGACCAAGCCTTTCGTTATTTGATTAAGGGAAAGACTCAATAAAACTATGTGTTTGACCAACCCTTTTTGGGACACTTACTTTTATAAAGGAATATCTTATGAAAGTTTTGGGTTGACTTAAACATTTTACATCAAGAGGAGTAGCCCTTGCTAGACTTGTTGTAAAATGGAGGAAAGTGTTGAGGAAATCCAAGTCAAGATTTCAGGATTGGGGAGTCCACTAAACAAATCAAAGAACTATAATCACACTTTTGGCAAAGACTTTCCAAACTAAATACCTTCAAATAGATTGAACAACCCTTGTTGGGGTTATGCAAAGGGGAATATGGATCCTTGCCACTAGAATGTCAAAGAAACTAGACATTCTAGTTTCAATGGTGAGGGCTATTGGGACTTGATAAAATAGTGGGAGAATTAATAAATTCATTTATTATTTTTCATAAAATGTAATCAAAAGGTACTGATAAATCAAATCTTCTTATTTTTAGAATCAATATGACAATCTCTTCAACCACATTTTCTCTGCGATCAATTCTAGATAAAGACAATATCCTCACAGGCAGTAACTTTCAGGAATGGTTTAGGGCCCTTCGGGTTATCTTATGCCATGAATGAAAGTTTTACGTGTTGGAGTCCTCACATACTGATTCACCTGCCCAAGGGGCGAGTGATGAAGATTTCCTGGTCTATTATCAACATTTGAACGATGCACTCGATGTTCAATGTTTGATGCAATCATCAATGTCTAGTGAGATCATAAAGTCTCATGAATACATGGATGCCTATAGCATGCTTGAGAAACTCCTTGGTTTGTACCCAGGGAGAGCAAGATAGGAAAGGTTTGAGATCTCCAAGGCTCTATTACAAAGAAATCTTGGAGTTGGTGCCCCAGTCGGTCCTCATGTAGTCAAGATCATTGGCTATATTGAGCGCTTGGAGGTTCTGGGGTTTGAACTCCCTGAGGAACTGGGTACCAATCTCATTCTCGCATCACTCCCCCAGAGCTTCTCTAACTGTGTTGTAAATTTCAACATGAAAAACATTGAGAAGTCTCTATCTGATCTTCTTATCCTTATTTACCAAGTGGACAATGATATGAAGCGTGAAAATCCTTCTGTCTTTATGGTGAATAAAAGGAAAGGGAAGGAGAAGAGCTTTAATTCCAAAGCTTCTTCAAGGCCTTCCAAGAACTGGAAGATCAAAGGGGAGGCAAGAGAATAGGATGATGTTTGTTTCGCATGTGGCAAGAAGGGCCACTGGAAGAAAAAGTGCACCCAACCATTGAAGAAAGGGGTGGTTTCTTATACTTCGTAACTTTTACTGATGATTTTAGTAGATATGGATATATTTACTTAATGAGGTATAATTATGATTCTTTTGATCGGTTCAAAGAATACAAGAATGAAGTTGAGAACCAGTTTGATAATAAGATTAAGAAACTACACTCAGATAGAAGAGGAGAATATCTTAATCTGGACTTCATTGATTTTTTACAGGAGTTTGGGATTCTATCTCAACTTAATCTTCCTTACACGCCTCAGTGGAATGGCCTAAGTCAAAGGAGTAACCGCACCCTATTGGACATGGTGAGATCAATGATGATTCATGTGAGTCTTCCATTATCCTTTTGGGGATATGCATTACAAATAGCAGCACACATACTAAACAAAGTACCAACTAAATCGATAAATGGTATTCCATACGAATTATTTAGTGGACGCAAATCCATGTTATCAAATTTACATGTGTGGGTAGCAAAGAATTTGTTAAGGCCTCTTCGGGTAACAAGATTTCACCCCGAGGCACAAAGTGTATCTTTATAGGATATCCTAAGGAAACAAGGGGATATTACCTATACAACCCCTAAGATAAAAAGGTAATAGTGGCAAGACACACCATAATACTTGAGAGAGATCACATCTCAAAAAGAGATAGTGGGAGCAAGATAGACTTCGATGAAGTCGAGGCTCAAGATACACAGGAGTTGGTATAAGAACAGATTCCACAAAGCCTCGTGGAAGAATAATCTATTCCAGAGACATAAGAACTGCATAGGAGCACGAGAGAGGTGAGAGAACCAGAATGATATGGTTTTCTGGTCACTAAGGATGGTGACTCGTTATTTATTGACAATGATGATCCTCTTACCAACAAGGAAGCAGTTTAAGGCACAGATGATACCAAGTGGCAAGAAGCCATGAATTCGGAAATGGATTCCATGTACCAAAACTAAGTCTGTATTTTGGTAGATCCTCTAGTTGATGTAAAGACTATTGATAATAAATAGGTATTCAAGAAGAAACTGAACATGGAGGGGAAAGTCATCTCCTATAAGGCACAACTGTTTGCAAAAGGTTTTAGACAGTATCAAGGAATTGAATATGATGAAACCTTTTCACCAGTTGTGATGCTGAAATCCATCAGAATCCTATTGTCATTTTCCTCTTACTATGACTATGAAATTTAGAAAATGGTTGTCAAAAAAACATTCCTAAATGGGAACCTCCAGGAAGATGTCTATATGACACAACGTGAATGTTTTGTGACTCCAAAGGATGCCAACAAGGTATGGAAGTTCCAAAAATCCATTTATGGATTAAATCAAGCATCAAGGTCATGGAACCTTCAGTTTGATGAAGCCATAACTTAATTTGGATTTTTTAAGAACGAATTTGAGCCTTGTGTCAACAAAATGTTTAGTGGAAGTGCAGTTGTTTTCCTAATAGTATTTGTTGATGACATATTACTAATTGGAAATGAAGTACCAGTCTTACAGTCAGTTAAGGCATGGTTGGATAAATGCTTCTCTATGAAAGACATGGGCGAGGAAGCATATATTCAGGCGATCAACATCCATTGTGATAGATCCAAGAGAATTCTGGGCCTAAGTCAAAGTATATACAATGACAAGATACATAAGAGATTCAGTATGGAACAATCCAAGAGGGGATTGTTGCTAGTGTCACATGGCACTCATCCTTCCAAGTAAATGTTTCCTCAGACACATTAGTAAAGAAATAAAATGGCAAGGATTCGTTATGCATCCGCGATTGGGTCAGTCATGTATGATTTTCTATGTACAAGGCTAGATGTTGCTTATGAATTAAGTGTAGTAGGAAGATATCAATGTGATCTAGGAGATCGCCATTTGAGGGCAGTCAGGACTATCCTTAAGTATCTGAGGCGTACTAAGGATATGTTCCTGGTTTATGGAGGAGATGAGGAACTAGTCATCATAGGACAGATAGATGCTAGTTTCCAGACTGATCATGATGACATGAAGTTGTAGACTGGATACATATTCAGTTTGAATGGAGGTGTAGTGAGATGGAAGATCTCAATGTAAGGTGTGGTCACAGATACTACAGCAGAGTCTGAGTATATCACATCTTCTGAGGCAGCTAAAGAAGTAGTATGTATGTGAATCTTCATCCAAGAGCTGGATGTAGTATAGAGCAGTAAAGATCATATCACACTCTATTGTGATAATAATGCAGTGGTGGCACTTTCAAAAGATCCAAGGTCACATCAGTGGACAAAGCACATACTTTGGATGTATCATCTCTTGAGGGATTTTTCTTAGATAGTTGAAGTTGCAATGAGCATTATTTCCATACAAGACAACATGGCGGACCCCTTGACTAAAGCCTTGACTCAGGAGAAACATGATCATCATGTGAGGTCTAGCGGACTAAAATTCGTAGGCTGTTGGCTCTAGTAGAAGTGGGAGTTTGTTAGAGTTGGTGTCCAGATAACCAACTTTTTTGTACTTTGATTACATGAATGTACACTTATTATATATTGTTCATTGTTCTGCATGACTATAATATAATAATGTCCAGTAATATTTGTTGCATTAATAAGGTCATGGAAGATCCTCTCTATGCTGAGAACCTTGAAATTATATAACAATATTCTTAAATAAAGGTCTATGGTTGGATGACATACTATTATAGGACACATAGTATACAGAACATTATGTGTGAGTACTCATAAGAAGAGGAGACTCTCTCTAAAGGAGTTTCCACTTAGTAATCTCCAAGATAGGAGATTATGAGAATAGACCCTCCTGTAGCAATTCCACATGTCTTGGTGTCATCAAAAATTTCTATCTACGAGTGTGTGTAATGTTCCTTAGACTGGAAGATTATCATTAACTAATGTCATGACTCTTGCACTTAGATTTGCTGACAAAAACTATCACGAAGAGAGTTGACGGGAACTAGGGTACATTGGGTGTGTCACGAATGACATGTTGTTAATGGATAAGTCGAGGAATGATTTGTCCCTTCCATATTTATGGAAGTATATATCTCGGGCCCTTTGATTGAAATAGAACTATCGCATAAATTCCATGGCCATGGTGTCACGATGAGTTTATTTCTAGAAGTCAAAGAATGACATATCAAGCATATAGGTTTATGACACTGCCATGAAACCTGCTTGATGAGATATTGAGATAAAGGGATTAAATTACACAATAAGCATCTGTATGAGGTGACACGTCAATGTGACATCAACTTCTTTCTCTTGGGTGCCTTGACCTATTGCTAGACAGTAATCTTGGACTTTAGGAAAGCTCACCTAATGCCAACGAGAAAGAGGCTTAGATGGTCACACACTAAGTGAATCCAAGTATCTCAAATAGAATAAAGATTATTCCCATACATGGTTTAATAATTATTCAACTAAGCCTAAATCTTTTTAATTTTGGAGGAAGAATAAAATGAAAACAAGTGCACGTTGTGTATTAATGATTACACACCGTGTAGTTTTTATTATGAAAACAAGTACACGCCATGTATTAATGATTACATGTCATGTGGTTTTTAATGAAAAACAAGTACACGCCATATATTTATGATTAAACGCCGTGTAGCTTTTCCAGTCAGGATTTTTAGAAAATAACATTTTATTAAATGATCTTTATTATAATCATTGTGAGCGCATGTCAAGGAATTAATGATTTGACATGGGGTTTTCAAAAGATTTAATGAAATAAATAAAATGTGTAACGCGTTTATTTATTGTCATAACTCTACAACCTCAAACCCGATTATAAATATCCTCACAACCCCAACTCTTTTCCTAAGAATCGTTGTGAACAAAAATTATAGAGAATTAACTCAAGGGGGAGAGAACTCCTACCTCCAAGAATGCTCTCAATACCGAGAGAGAGATCCTCCTCCATTGGATCAACGCGATCTAAGGCGGACATCGAAAGCAACGATTTCTCCACGCTAGCACCTAGAGACTCCTTTGGAGATGTCTAGAGATACGTGGTGAACGTGTGGATCACCACTAGAGGAAGTCTACACTTGGCTTCTATGACGCAACGACGAATCACATCGTAATGTGATCAGAAATATCAATGAATAAAGAACATCCAAAAAGGTACTTCTTGTTAATTAATTAAATTAATTATAATCAACCTGTGATGATCCTCATTTGTGGTTCTGTGACCATCCTTCTTCTTTGTCTATTTATTTAATTTGATCTGTGGAGACTGATGTTTATTGTTGTATTGATCCCAGATTGATCATTTCTAATTACAAAAATCCAAGTGGGCGCATCCACCCACGAGCTTCCACTGCGCCTGGAACATTCAAAATGAAAATATAAATGAATTATTAATTTTTTTATTAGTAGTGTTGAAATTTAATAAATGTGTTGTTTTATTTTTGGTAGTATGATATTTGAATAATTTTATATATTAAAACATGAAATTAGAAATATAAATAATGATTATTGATTGAAAAATGAATACTAAAATAAAGGGAGTGGGGAATTGGATCTTATATAGGGAAGAGGAAGAAATAATTAGTGGTGTAGGCATAAGATTCTAAGAAAAAATGGAAAATTTAAAATAAATAATAATATAAGAAAGTAAATAAGGGATTGTTCATGAGGGAATATAAGGGATAAAAATAAAGTAAATTATATTAAAAAAATTAAGGGGAAGGGTGTATGTGTACACTGTATCAAATGCATGGGTGGAATTCATTTCCCCCTCATTTATCCCTCTCATCTCTCTATCTCTCACATATCTCTCTATCTCTCTTAATTTTAAAAATATTTTATCTCAAATATTTCTCTTAATTTTTATTTTATTTATGCATAATCAATGGAATTGGGTTTATCTTGGTGAGTAGAAGGTAAGACTTAATTTTTTTTGTAAGAAACATGTTAGATTTTAAAGATTTAATTAAATATATATTTCATCATTTAGTTATCATAGATCTAGTTTCTTAATATTGAGGCTTTTACTGGGGTCACCTATTATTCGTGAAATAACACTTGATTTTTAAGTTCATGGTATTTAGGTATAATATCCCATTAATTCTTCTTTAATTCTAAAACCAAAATTGCTTGTGTTTTTATCCTTGTTAAATTATTTTATCAATTTTTTCTAATTGTATCTAATGTTTTTTTATTAAAATAGGTCCGTTTAATTTGAATTATATTCTTGTGAAAAGTATTATTCTCTTTAAATCCATTATCTAAATCTATTTTAATAGTTCATGCATGTATTATTTTTGTTAAAATGCAAGATTGTTACTCTCAGAATGAATTTTTAACTCTTGTAGGGAGTTTTGGGTTTCAACTAATGTGAAAGAGATTTATCTTAAAAATATTATGTTCTTGGACTATTTTGAAGCCTTTAAAATTTTTTGCGGTTATTAATATAAATTAATTAGATTTATGTGATTTATTTTCAAAATCATTTTTTATAACATTTTTTTCTAAAAATATAACTTAAAAGCCTAGTTTGAAATTTTTAAATATGGTTTTATAAAGTCTTTGGCCCTTGAAACATAACCATTTCTTTGTTATGGAATGTTTATAGAAATTTTAAATGGTATGATTCCATGTGGTAAATTCCCTATTGAAGGAGGTGTATATTTTTTATTATTCGTAATAGAAAAAAGGGATTGTTTCTATAAGGGGTATTCAAAGGTGATAGTGATATTTTATTATATTTGATGTGATTATATTATTAGATGATAATTATTCAGAGTCTCCTCCATTTATATTTCATCAGAATCCATAGGTAGATTGGTGTGAAATATTGGAAAAGATACTGCACTAGTTTAATATCAGGCTCTAGATAGTGACCCTAGTAGGACTTTTCTCTTCAATATGGGAGTTTTCCCTTGGTTAGGCTAGGTAGATAAATACCGAGTATTAGGAAAGATTATTTGGTATATGGGGTAATCTTTTTCTATATTAGTTTTGTATTATTTTAGTTCTATATTATCCCCCAAATCTCCTAGCTTCCCATAATAACTATGATTGTATGTGTTTTACTACCATTATTATGTGTACTATATTCATGATTTTTTATGTTTTTGGGTTTTTATATTACTAAATAGTTATATTTTAACTTTTTAACATACACATAATTGTAAAGGAAGATTTAAAAATTTTCTATCATATCTCATGATTTATTTCATTTAAAAATATTTATATTTGTTTTATACTAAAAATTGTAAACCACTGGTTTTTAAGGAATATTTTTAAAGTGGGTCAAATGATACTTGTTTTTAAGAAAGTAAAAGAAATATTTTTTAAAAATATTTTAAACTAGTATGAAATCGTTTTATTTTTCAAATAGTATGAAGGGGGTGGGGGGAGGTTACCAGCTAGGATTTTTTCTCATGCCTATATACATTTCAAGTTCAGTTTATCTTCTATTAGATAGCTATAGATATTGAGTTCTGGTTCATGTTTTGTGGAAATGTTAGGAAAAAGAGGATTTTATTAACACTTTGAGTTTGTATTCACATTATTTATTTTATTTTGGTATTTATTTTCTATTTATGAGTTAATAATTATGTTGTGCCTCATTTGGGTTTATTTATAGTTAAAACTACTAATTTTGTGTTTGTGATCATCTGATACACAGAGTGGTCATGCTATATTTTTTTGTGGAAGTCCCATACTATTAAATGTTTTATTAAGAGGTTATATTTTTATCTCCAACACTAGTTTATGGCCTATGGAGATTGGGAACACCCTTCTGGCCTTTCCATGATCCAATTTGGGTGCTTGGATCAGTGGTAATATAGACTAGTTCATGAAAAATCCAACCTGTTACTAATTCTGAATACACTAGGTGTCAAATGAAAAAGGATATATCCAGTTTTTTCTGAAATAATTAAGTGTGATTTTAATATTATGATGATTATGATGACGAGTAGATTAAGATATTATAATAATGTTTCTATTGATTATCATATGTGTTGAAGATACTAAAAAAGGAAGTGAGATAGCCAAGAGAGGATTATTGTGTTAGAGGCATCAATGATGATTTTTTCACTATTGGGGAATTAGATGAGATACATTATATCAAAAAAACATAATATTTCATGACTTATCACACTTCAAGAGGAGCTATCTGAATATGTTATTTGGATTAGGAATGGTCGGTATTAGTACTAAAGAAGAAACAAAGTGGGTATATGTAGTTGCTAGTAGGCATCATGCATTGTAACCTTGATGGTGCTAGGGTAAATAGTTCAATTAAATCAACTTTTAGATTCTTGATTCTGGATAAAAAATATTTTTCATGTGTATATTGGATAATAACCACCATACACCAAGGATGGGATAACACATTTTGAGTTTACCGTGTAAAAATATGTGTGCCTTATCTTTTTTGTTCCTTTTTATCATTTCATGCATGCATGATAACTATAAAATGGGAAAGTTTGATACATTCAACCTAATATGTTTAAATTTAAAAAGACAAAGAGTTTAAATTGATAAAAGTCAACTGAATTTATTCACACCACCCCCACCCTCAATGTGTGGTTTGTAAAGGCCCGGAAATTCCATGGAATTTTTTTTAAATACATGGGATTTTTACAAGTCCACAAAAATTTATGGCACTTGATTCTGAGGCCCAGTGTTCCTGGAATCAATTTCTGAAGTTTTGTTTGGGTACATTCAGTAAACATACGAGTGAGATTTTATAATTTTTGAACCAGTGCTCAGAACTGAAATCTGAGGGCACCGTTGAACTCACAGCACCGGTATTCTCTTAAGAATACTTTCACCTCGACAGCAGATGGTCGAGAATAAAATTTAGTTTTTGGATTTTTATAAAAAAACAATGAAATAAAGTGTACAACACTTTATTTTATTTTAAGCTACCATGTGTGTGATTGTTGGTTAAAACCTCCACTTGGGAGTTGGAGGTAAGACCGCCACACCCTAACCTCCCATTAGAGGTTATGGTGGTGGGGCCACCTGAATTTAACCTCCTGTGAGAGGTTACGATGTGGGGACCACTCAAAACCATAACCTCTCATTTAAATCATAGGGGTGGGGACCACCCGACCCCTATTAATGGGAGGAGAGTATAACCACTCAACTCTCCCTCATTAATGAGGGAGAGCCTCTCCACCTCCCCTAGTTTTTGAATTTGTGAAAACTCCCCAATTAATGTGTCAACCTAATGAATTAAATTGGAGGAGCCTTTTCAATTAATTCACCTTTTTGAATTTTGTGCCAATGATTAAAATAATAGACAACCAATTATTTTGGGCACTTTCATTTTGGTGGAAACTGGGAAGAGGAAGAGCACTTGGAGAAACTTATCCTCTCCAACGAAGAATGCCCCTCCCAACGAAGAATGTAAAGAACATCGACGATGATTATTCTTCGATTTTCTTCTACCTGAATGCCTACCGACCTACCCTCTACAACGTCAACCAGCCAACATAGCGAGAGATTTGAGGCGTGCATCAGACACGACGAACGACGAACAACGAATCAAAAGGTAGGGGGTTTATTACTTGTTGAAGTTGTACCTTTTTCTTTCCTTCTTAAAAGGATAATAAGGGATTGATGCAGACGTATTATTCATCATCTTCTTCTCATGATGAGCCAAATGATATCTCCCTAAATGTGGAGGGTGTGGGCCAACCTAACATGGCCTGACATCATCTGTCGATCTCTCTCTTCTTGTGATGTTCTACGGCATGGCGACGTATCAATGGCGAGGCGACGAAGGCAGCAACGACAAAGGAAACACTACTCGTGGCCTCCGTAAATCATGTTGTCATCCCACGCCAGCCCAAGCTCCACTGAACTAGCCTGCCCCCCCCCCACCCCCCGGCGCGCTACCCGGCGCCCAGGCCGCATGCCCGCAGCCTCTCTAGCGCGCTGCCTGACCCCTGTCGCACCCTACCTGGTGCCCTTACGGTGCCGCCGCGGCCTTCCCCGTGCCCTTTCGGCGCTCCCATGACCTCCCGGCGCCCAGTCACAACCTTCCTAGCACCCCTTCGGCATGCCTGACCCCTTCTGCGCCCTACCCGATGCCCCTGTGGCCTGCCCAGCCCGATGTCGGTGCCCCCATGACCTGCTCGGTGCCCTACTGCGGACTTCTCGACCGCCCCCAAGCTCGCCTCCGTGTGCACCACCTCGAATCAGCAACCCCAGAGTCGGACTCCGCGTGACCCATGTGCTCCCGGCCGAGCCGGCGTCCCTGCTCTCTCACGCCCTCTGGGCTGAGCCGCACCAGGCTGCGCCCTCGCAACACTCTGAGATAAACTAGCCCCAAGCCTGGGCCGAACCGCCCCCACAGTTCGTTGGGCCAGGCGCAGCGAACTGGGCCAAACTTAGTGGGATGACCCACCCAACGGATCGGGTGAGACCCAGCGAGTCTGACCGGGTCGACCCAGACCAGGTAGGCCCAGAATGGGTTGGGCCAAGTCGGTCCGACCGAGTCAGACTGGATCCAGGCTCACTATTGACCCCTTTACCTTCTTGGGTCGTATCTTTGGCAACGGACGTCTGTTTGATGAACCGTTAGCGGTGCCAATATTCTTGGAGCAAAGCCGTACCTTTGAGAATACCCCGCTGGAGTTCGGTTTATAGTTGAGATACAGTCAGGTTGGATCGTACACGAATCCAATCGGGCCCCCGGGACAAAAAGACTAATAACTAACAGACCAGGCGTCTGATTGATTCCACATCTATTGCGTTGAAACCCATATGACATGTAAGACCTTTGAAATACTTCTTCGTGGAACTTCATGAAAGTTGGAGTATCAACCAGTAGCTCATGGAGCAGATCCTTACAGAGGTGAGCGAACAGAGTACAGAGACCTAGTAGCTAGATGAGACCTGACAACTACTTGACCAATTTGACTCGGAGTGACTCGACTAGCCTAGTGGGGAGTGCCTATGTGTGATGCGGAAGACCCACGGTGGGGAGCGCCTCTCTGTGAGTGCGGCATACCCACTGTACTCGATAGGAGGAGTACCTCAGTAGGCTACGAGGGGGAGCACTTTTGTTTGACCGCGACAGACCCATGGTGGGGAGCACCTCTGTTTGACGCGGCAAACCCATAGTACTTGACAGGAGAAGTACCTCAGCAGTCCAAGGATAGTGGGAAGCACCTCTATGTGACGTGGTAGGCCCACTATACTCTATAGAGGAGGAGTACTCCATCAGCCGTGGTTTCGATAGTAAATATCCCGGTTTGAGCTGAGTCAATGACTTTTGTGTTTTCCTCATGATTGAGATGGTTTACTAGATAACTTAGATATATGTATGGTAATATACCTAAGTAATGGTTATCCATTGATTTCATAACTTGTGGTCTATCCTTGTTGGATTTTGTGAGACCTTGAGGGTCTCTGGGTCCCTACTGAGTATCATTATACTCACCCCTGCACGGGATATGCCATCACCTCGTTGTGTTGGTTGCAGACGACAGATAGCACTGACTGAGGCAGACAGTAGCAGGACTGGACAGTACCCAGAGGTGGACCACTCGGTGTGACGGTACACAGAGGAGACGGACGGACGTGGAGTGCTAAGGAGGCCATCTGTACCTACACTTCAGGTAGGAACCCCAATGGAAGGCCCAGTAGCTGCTTTACTTTTCTTCAATTGTACTTGATTTTTAGTTGTACTTGTACTTTCTTGTTGGTCTTGTATTTTCAGCCCCTTTTTACTTTCCATCGCTTCTTTTATATACAATTTTACTTAGTGTTTTGCTTCTAGTTGTGTACTCTGATGTGTTTCTTTGTAGTTAAAAAGGAAATGCCTTCTCAGTTTAGGGATTTATGCCTTTGGTGCTAGTCGCCAGCCCCTGGCCTATGGAAGGCGGGCTTGGGGTAGTCATGATACGAGCCCCAGGGGATGGGTCGTGACAAATTGGTATCAGAGGAATCAGTTCTACTATAGAACATAGAACTCTGATCTTTCTTTTCTGTGAAGCAATAGTTTTAAGGGTACTAAGTGTGGTTTTCAGTTCAAGGAGTCCAGTGTTAGTGCGGGAGGTCAACGTATCCATTCACCAGGACCCTGACATCTGATTTTTGACTCAGTGCACAAAAACACTGATTGCGTGCATGTTCCAAAAGTTTTCTTTAAGTAAGCTCAACCAGGTCTGCTCCCTAGGTATAATCTTTTGACCGTGTTGCATCTGTTTCTTTCAGGATGACTCACCATTAATGACTAGTTAGAGCCCCGAGAGTCATACGTACTGACATCCCACCAGGCGACGAGACCTTGGTGTAGGGACCTTTTCCAGCAGAGGCACCAGCGGTACTACTTCCCGTTGGGCCACCAATGCCACCAGCCCCAGCAGAAGACAATGCATGCCACTTAAGCATGATACACAAGTTCCAGTGCCAGATGCCACCCAGGTTCCGGGGAGAGACAGACCCAAAAGAAATTAAGGATTGTATGGAGGTTATGGTGAGAGTCCTCAGGCTAGTAGGGACACCAGCAGACTTCATGGTGATCCTTGTCGTGATTATCCTTCAGGAAGCAGTAGGAAGATGGTGGAGCTTGATGCTCTAGGTGTATGACGAGGTGACGCTACTCTGGGCAGACTTTGAGATCCTGTTTTAGGTGGAGTTTATCCCAGCCACTCTCCTCGTAGTGGGGATACAGGAGCTACTACATCTATAGTAGGGAAGCATGACAGTGGAGCAGTACTCAGCGAGGTTCGCCAACCTCTCATGCTACTCCACAGATATGGTGTCGGACCCATTCTTCAGGGCCCAAACCTTCAAATAGGGGATCAGGCGAGATATCAGAGCATCGATGATCTCTCTCAGCATCCCGACATAGGCGGGGGTGTTAGAGAGATCCCTCCTAATAAAGAGTTTCCTTTCTGAGTAGTCACCAGCAATAAGCCCCACTACTAGACAACACACAGCGGATTCTTCTACAGCTGACAGTCGACAGATGTCGCATACGTCCAAAGAAACAGACCTATAGGTGGTAGACCACACGACTCATGATCAGTTTTTCGGGCACACGAAGAATAGAAACACATGCCAGTAGGAGGCAGTGCTACTCATGCAGCGGGTAGGGTCACGTGGCTTGTGACTGTCTGACCCACCATTCAGATGATCACCAGATAGTTGAGGGACCTCCCAGGTAGAGGTAGAGTTTTGAACGATTTGGTCCTTAGGGAGGAGGTGGATGTGGCATAGGAGCTGGATGTGCAGCTGGCGGTGGATGACGTTATGAGGTGTTACCACCACCACCACTAGAAGGCCCACCCTGACTGTAGGGAGTGGGTGGATAGGGGAGAGCTCAGCTTCAGGCAGCTAAGGCCTACGATCATGATGCTCCATAGATGATTTGAGGTACGATATGTGTCTACTCCACCTCATCTACAGTTCTTGTAGACACATGTTCCAGTCACTCTTTCATTGTCACTGCCCTCGTTTGGAGCTCGGATATTCCAATGGAGTCGTTGGCTCGATCCTTACACCTAAAGACTCCTATGGGGGCTGATTCGACGATTACGCACTGGCTCCAATAGTGTGAGCTTACTCTAGGAGGTGATAGATTTGGCTAGGATCTCCTAGTAGAGGCGTCGAGGCCTTAAGACGTCATCTTGGGTATGGACTGGTTATCTACAGTCCACGCTCAGATTGACTATATTAGGCAAAACGTGCGGTGTGTCCGCATGGATGGGACCAGGTTTACCTTCACCGGCAAGAAGGGAACCTTTTCAGCACAATACGGACTTACTCGGAGGAGGGTGTAGCTGATCACTCACCAGTTGGCTTGCCCTACCCTCGGAGCAGTTGATGTGGAGAGTCTAAATTATACTATAGTAGTGGACCAGTATGCGGATTTTTTCCCTGATGATGTCCCAGGACTACCTCCTCTCCAAGAGGTGGACTTCTACATTGACATGTTCCCCAGGATGAAACTGATATCTACTCCAGCATATCATATGGATCCCACTGATCTGTGGGTACAGCTGGAGGACTTTCAGGGGAAGGGATTCATCCGGCCCAATTTTTCTCCCTGGCCAGCCCCGATTCTATTTTCTAAGAAGGTGGATGGGAGCTTGAGGCTTTGTGTTGACTACCGTCGCCTAAACCAGGTGACTGTGAAGAACAAGTAACCACTCTTGAGGATTGAAGACATATTTTTTTAGCTAAAGGGAGCACGGTGGTTCTTGAAGATAGACCTCAGATCAGGCTATCACCAGCTCAGAGTTCGAGATGAGGATGTGCAGAAGACGACCTTTATGTGTCATTATGGCCACTACAAGTTCTTGGTTATCCATTTCGTCATAACCAATGCTCCAGCAGTGTTCAGGGGACTCATGAACATGATATTCCAGCCATACCTCGATCTCTTGGTCATAATCTTCATCGAGGACATTCTGATCTACTAAACTACTGAGGAGGAACATGCCTTCCATTTGCGGGTAGTACTGAACACACTCCGAGAGCACCAACTTTATGGTAATCTCTCGAAGTGATAGTTTCAGATTCAATAGGGTCACTTCTTGGGTCACATCATCTCGGAGGCTAGAGTTTTAGTGGATCTAGTGATGATTGAGGCGGTCCTTGCTTGGGAGCCACCCAGGTGTGTGACGGAGGTACATAGTTTTCTGGGTTTGGCTGGATACTATCAGAGGTTCATTCCAGAATTCTCCAGAGTCGCATCACCACTATCATCCTTGAAAAAGAATGGGAAACCCTTTGTGTGTTCGGAGAGATGCTAGCATAGCTTTCAAGAGCTGAGGCAGAGGTGGCTAGTGCCCCATATTGAGGATTCTAAAGGAGGGTGTAGGGTACATAGTTTACTGTGATGCATCAGGGACCAGACTAGGGTGTGTCCTGATGCAGGAGCGAACAGTGATCGCATGTGGTTCTTCATAGCTAAGACAACATGAGCAGAACTACACTAAACATGACCTAGAGTTAGCAGCAGTGATCTTCTCCTTGAAGATGTGTCGACACTATCTGATCATGTACTCTGATCACAAGAGTCTCAGGTATATCTTCTCTTAGAAGTACCTAAACCTGAGACAGGGACGTTGGCTTGAGTTCCTCCAGGACTATGACATCGAGATAGTCTATACTCCTGGGAAGGGGAATGTTGTTGCATATGCACTCATCAGGAGGACTGGTATACAGCTTCTAGGAGAGGCGACAGAGCAGCTGGCTGCTTTACAGATATCCTTTGTGGATAGAGATGGGACAACATTCCTACAGTATCTTACGGTCACTCCCCCACTTCCTCAGCGAGTCAGAGAGGAACAACATGGGGACACTGACTGCGAGTCAAGATGTGCTCAGATATCCACAGGGCAGGCACCTGATGGATTTTCTGAAGGTGGGGAACATGTCATCTTCTTCAGAGGACGTACTTTGGTACCAGTGGCACTTCATGAGGAAGTGTTGAGGGAGTTACACACATCACCTCTAGCGGTACATCTAGGAGTGTCGAATATGTACCAGGACCTTCGACGACAACACTGGTGGCCAGGTATGAAGAAGGGAGTAGCAGAGTTTGTCTCACGATGCCTCACTTTTCAGCAAGTGACGGCAGAGAACCAGGTACCAGCAGGCTTGGTTCAGCCTTTAGAGGTCCTAGAGTAGAATTTGGATGGGATATCCATGGACTTAATGATGGTTTTTCCATGCACATCCAGGGGCCACGAATCGATTTGGGTGATCGTTGACCAACTCACCAAGTTGTCCCACTTCCTACCGATTAGAGAGCAGGGTTTAGTAGAGAGATTGGGACGCCTCTATGTGTATGACATTGTGCGACTACATGGAGTACCTTCCTCTATTGTCTTCGACCATGAAGCACATTTTACTTCCTAGATATGGAAGGGGTTTCAGGAGGCTTTCAGGACACAGCTTCTCTTGAGCACCGCCTTTCATCCTCAGGCAGATGGTTAGACTGAGCGGACCATTCAGACCCTCGAGGACATGCTTCGTGCATTTTTCCTCGACTTTGGTCGTAGTTGGGAGGATCAATTGCCTTTTGTGGAGTTTTCTTACAACAACAGCTATCACTCCACCATAGGGATGGCACCTTTTGAGGCCTTGTACGGGCAACCTAGCAGATCACCCTTGTGCTGGACTAACCCTGGGGAGTCAGCACTAGTGGGACTATAGATGGTAAGAGATATTATAGATAAGGTGTAGATCATCTGATGAAGACTGCACAGAGCATGCCGATGTTGTATGCTGATAGGAGATGGAGACCTCTGTAGTTCGAGTATGGTGATCACGTCTTTCTACGGTTCTCACCTCGACGTGGTCTACGGAGATTTGGTTGAGGTGGCAAGTTATCTCCGAGATTTATCAGACCTTTCGAGGTCTTCAGCAGAGTAGGAGAGGTGGCTTACCGCTTAGCTCTTCCACCTCAGTTACACCAGGTGCATGACGTCTTCCACGTATCTCAGGTGAGGAGATATGTACATGACCCTTCCCACATCATCAACCATGGAGATCTGGACGTCGACGATGGGGCGACTCTTACGGAGGCTCCATTAGATATTGAGGATCGACAGGAGCAGGTCCTACATGGATGGTCGATACCACTGGTGCGCATACGCTGGAAGCACGGGAACCTCCAAGAGAGCACATGGGAGAGAGAGTCTCAGATGCATGCTCAATACCCCCATTTGTTCCCATAGTTCAAGTTTTAGCTTATGGGGACGTAAAGCCCTGAGGTGGAGAGAATGTAAAGACCCGAAAATTCTGTGGAATTTTTTTTAAATAAATGGGATTTTTACGAGTCTGTGAAAATTTATGGTGCTTGATTCCAAGGCCCAGTGTGCCCGAAATCAATTTCTGAAGTTTTTTACGGGTATGTTCAGTAAACCTACGAGTGGGATTTTATAATTTTTGAACCGGTACTCGGAACTGAAATCTGAGGGCACCATTGAACTCACAGTGTTGGTATTCTCTTAAGAAGACTTTCACCTCAACGGTAGATGGTCGAGAATAAAAGTTAGTTTTTGGATTTTTATAAAAAAAATAATAAAATAAAGTGTACAACACTTTATTTTATTTTAAGCTGCCATGTGTGTGATTGTTGGTTAAAACCTCCACTTGGGAGTTGGAGGTGGTACTGTCACACCCTAACCTCCCATGAGAGGTTATGGTGGTGGGGCCCACCCAAATTTATCCTCCCGTGAGAGGTTACGACGTGGGGACCACCCGAGACCATAACCTCTCATTTAAATAATAGGGGTGGGGACCACCCGACCCCTATTAATGGGAGGAGAGTATAAACTCTCAACTCTCCCTCATAAATAAAGGAGAGCCTCTCCACCTCCCCTAGTTTTTTAATTTGTGCCAACTCCCCAATTAATGTGACAACCTAATGAATTAAATTGGTGGAGCCTTTTCAATTAATTCACCTTTTTGAATTTTGTGCCAAGGATTAAAATAATAGACAAACTATTATTTTGGGCACTTTAATTTTGGTGGAAACTGGGGAGAGGAAGAGCACTTGGAGAAACCTATCCTCTCCAATGAAGAACTCCCCTCCCAACGAAGAACGCGAAGAACGCCGACGATGATTCTTCTTCGACTTTCTTCTCCCCAGACTCCTACTGACCTACCCTCCACAACGTTAATGAGCCGACGTAGCTCGATATTTGAGATGTGCGGCGGACACGAAGAACAACGAACGACGAATCAAAAGGTATGGGGTTTATTACTTATTGATGTTGTACCTTTTTCTTAAATTATTCAAAGGATAATAAGGAATTGATGCGGACGTATTATTGATCATCTTCTTCTCATGATGAGCCAAATGATATCTCCCTAAACGTGGAGGGTCTGGGCCAACCTAAAATGTCCTGACATCCTCCGCCGATCTCTCTCTTCTTCTGACATTCTATGGCATGGTGATGTATCAATGGCGAGGCGACGGAGGCGGCAACGCAAAGGCTGTGCTACCCGCGATCTCCGCAAATCCTGCCGGCCTGAGCTTCGTCGAACTGTCATACCCGCAGCTCCCCCAGTGTGCTACCTAGTGCCCAGGCCGCCTACCTGCGGCCCCTCCGGCGCCCTGCCTGATGCCCCCGCAGCCTGCCAGGCTCCTGTTACGCCCTGACCAGCACCTCCTGCGGCCTTCCCGATGCTCCCGCGGCCTCCTGACACCCTGCCACACCCTGCCTGGTGCCCCCGCGGCCTGCCCGGTGCCCCCACGGCCTGTCAGGCGCCCTGTCACGACCTGACTAGCCGCCCCCGAGCCAGCCTCCACACGCACCACCCCGAGCCGACTGCCCCTGAGCTGGCCTCCACATGAATTTCGCGCTCCCGGTCGAGCTGGCGTCCCGTCTCCCTCACGCCATCTGGGCCGAGTTGCGCCTGGCCGTACCCTCGCAATGCTCTGAGCCTAACCGGCCCAAAGCTTGGGCCGAACCGCCCCCGCAGTTCACTAGGCTGGGCCCAGGGAACCGGGCCAAACTTAGCTGGCTGAGCCACCCAACAGGACGGGTCAGACCCAGTGAGTCTGACCGGGTTGACCCAGACTAGGTTGGTCCAGATTGGGTTGGGCCGAGTCGGTCTGACCGGGTCAGACCGGACCTGGGCCCACTATTGACCCCTTTACCTTCTTGGGAAATTTCATTGGCACCAGACGTCCGTTTGAAAAACCGTCCGTGGCGCTGGTATTCTTGGAGCGAAGCCGTCCCTTTGATAATACCCCACTGGAGTTCAGGGTATAGTTGAGATATGGTAAGGTTGGATCGTACACAAATCCAACTGTGGCCCCGGGACAAAAAGGCTAATAACTAACAGACAGGGAGTCCGATTGATGTGCCATCTATTTTGTTGAGACCCCTATGATGTGGCGGACCTTTAAGATACTTCTTCATGGCACTTCATGATAGTAGTAGTATCGACCAGTAGCTCGTGGAGCGGATCCTTCCAAAGGTGAGAGGACAAAGTACGAAGACCTAGTAGCTGGCTGAGACCTGACGACTGCTTGACCGATTTGACTCAGAGTGACTCGACTATCCCAGTGGGGAGTAGCTCTGTGTGACGTGGTAGACCCACGGTAGGGAGTGCCTCTCTATCAGCATGGCAGACCCATGGT
>CAUJRU010001175.1:0-192351 GCA_963277665.1 Viscum album
ATAAAATGGTGATGGAAAATGAATTACAGTGTGGTGTAAAAATGGTAGGTCATGCGTACACCCGAGCGATGTTTTCATTTTTCATAGAATAAAAAGGAGGTGGAAAATGGTTTCAACGTATTAATAATAAAAAATATATATATTTATGATAATAATTTAATTATGTCCAAATCAGTAAAAAATATTTAGAGTATGTATAAAAATGACAAAAACATTGAAAAAGTTAGTAAATATTATTACCTCTTCATTGAGAGACCTACTTTGTCATTAGTATTAAGCCTTATAGATTTGTATTTTTATGGGAATATAGACTTCAGGTCATGGGTAATATTTCGTGGAAGGTATTTCAGTAGTCTTTGGTTGATTTATGTTATTTAATATGGTTAAAGGATATAATAGATGTGGTCACTTTTAAAAGTGAGGGGACTGGCAGACTTGTAATTATAAAATGTAATAAAAAATTAAAAGGAATTATTCACTGAAAAGTGGTTCATATAAACCAAAAATTAATATATTACATTTGATAAGGTCAAAAAAATTCAAAGAATCAAATTTATAATTTTTTTTGAGATATTTCAATCCTTATCGCCTTGTTAAACCATATTAAACATAGTTTTGCCTTAACTAAGATAACTTAATTTTTTTAACATGATAAATTATTTTTGAAAAAAGTGTAATTTTAACCAAATTTGTACACATAAATTAAAAATATTGAATAATTTTTTCTAACATTAATATTTTATACTTTTCAAAAAATAATTTTAATATAAGAACAAAACATTAATGGAAAACAGTTACTGTGAAAATGCATTATTTAATCATAAATACCATTTTACATTGAAATAAAATAAAAATGTTGTTTTAAAAGATTTATTTCGTTATTTAATAAAACAAATTTAAGGTTTTTGACTTTTTGATCAATAAAAAATCAAATATAACCATCCAAAAATACCAGTAGATGGAGAGACCCCAAAATAGTTTTTAATTTGAATAAAGTATTACTTATGTTCACCAAAGTCAATAATTAGTTCCAAATTTGAATTAAATTTTCAAAATATATAATCTTACTCATTAAAAACATATATTTTTGATACAAATGTTTTATAATTCAGTAATTCATTCTTACAACATAATAATTTCATTAAAGTGATAGTAAATTTAAAAATTTTTATTTTCATTATTCACCAAAAAATAAACAATTTCTAAAAAATCATAGAAATTCAACATAAGATAAATTTGGAGAAGTTCAATTAAAAACTAAAATACATTTCATAAAATTAAATTTTAAAAAATGGTATATATTAATTATATTTTTTCACATAAAAAATGAAATAAAAACCATTTTTGAAGAAAAATGTTTTTAAAAAATAAAATGACTTCTAAAAATAGATTACATATTAATGGTGAATCAATAAATACATTTTTATAATATAAATACTTTAATATATTTTATAATACATTTATTAAAATTCATGCCACTAATTTAATGGATGGGTTATAACGATTACATTTAAATAATAATATTTTTATTGTATATTGTAGTTCACTAAAAGGTCAATACTACATGTTAATAAAGTTATCAAAATTATTATTATTTTAAAATAATAATTGGTGTAACATCGACCCCTCCACCCATAAATAAATTGTGTCCTTATAATTCTTTTACTCTCAATAATCAAGGGATTAATATTCAAAAACATTGTTCTTGAAAACCAAGATCATATAAAGGAATAATAAAAATTATTTTTAAAAAGGGGATGTGGGAAGAATAATGTTTACATAAATTAAAACATATTCGGTTTCCCAAATGAGTATAACATTATAGGTGCATGTAAATGTGGGCATGGATGTGAAATATAATGTCCAAAGAGTAATGAAGAGTGATATATATCATGACAGTTAGTAAATTAAAGTCAAAAAACATAAATCATTCACGAATGAAGAAGAACATGAATGCAACATAAATGAAGAATATATGAACAACATTTTAATTTAAAAATATTTTCCCCAGAGTTGAGGTAATCATTTACTATCATAATAAATAACATGAGAAAATATAATTATATGATTACTTTCAAATTTCAATTTTTTGATTTAATATTTTAATTATTTTCCACATATGATTTTAAGAATGAATGACTATGAAGCTTTTTTATGTTGGAATCACAAAAAAACCATTAATGTATCATAATATCTATAAAATAATGAAAACATACTTCAACTTCCCAAAAAATTATCATAACAAGTTAATATAATACACTATATGATTAACCATTCTGTTTGAATATGTAATAGATTAATTCCTGAAACATCAATAATAAATCCCATTTAAATGATATAATAATTTAACAATTAAATTTTAAATATTCTAATTTAATATATATTTTTTATGCTTCATACCTTAATTAATAAATCCTAAAAATTAATTAAACCCCAAAAATGAGGAGTATGTCAAGCATAAACCACGGTATAATAATCATGTTTGAAAATAGGTTATTTTCATGTTTCATAATGGGAAAAAACTAACATATCATCATTATAATATGGTTATTATAAGGAGAATTAATTGATAAATCACTTTATATGGTTCTAGGGGAATTTATACATTTTTGGGAAGGGTAAAAGATATAAAAGACTCTAAATATCCCAAATAAAAAATTTAGATAAATTTGAGGCTATTATCCAAGTGCATTCTATTCCAAATTATGTTATTTAATATTTAGTTATATTAATTTTCAAATATTGTGCTTTATCCCTAATTAAATTCTAAGGTAAAATCCCTTATCTCTTAGGCAATTCATTTATATAATTCCATGTATTATTACAGTTGAAACACTAGACATTTGAAGCTTTATTCCTTCCCATGAATTCATGAGCTCGATGGCCTTTCACTCCACACATAAATTAAACACTTATTACCTTAAAGAAAGTACCATATTGTTTCTTTCCACAATTATCTCATGTTGTATATTTCATCCTTCCATTATTTTCTTCCATCACATTTTTTACATAGTTCTCAATCATCCTCTTATTCTCATGATTTACTTCAAAAATATATGACATGAATAATTATTTCCCTATATTGATGGATCTTGATACCATATCATAATAAGATGAAAACATTTTAAGAGACTAATTCCATTCAATGTCTTGGAATAATCCCATAAATGTAACATTCTATCTTACTAAATGAATTATATATATAGTCTATATCATGCTTTGATAATCTTGTAAAGTTTAACTCGTATATAGCAAAAGTTCCCTCTTTTTTCTCCCTTTGATTTATGAATTACCATTCTGTATCATATCCTTTCGTGAAAATAAAGTACTTTTTGAAGAATATCACCGTAAAAATAATTTCATTTTATTCTCTCAATCACCTAAACCACCTTTGTATTTTGAATTAAATAATACTAATGATCAACAAATTTCTTTAAACAATATACTTCCAGAATAACTTTCTCCATTTCATTACTTTTGAATGCCTGAAATATCTTTCAAAAGAACATGATCCACTATTCAACAATAAAATGGATTAGGATTTCAATTAACGGATGAAGGTTTCTACTATATGAAACGGTCCAACATTATTGAATCATTATGGGAATAAATATTTTTTCCATATGGTAAAGTTTATTGTTCATAATATGAGTCAACTATCCTAATATAATAATAATCTACTCAACTCAAATACTAGCTATATAGAATTCCTTATAAAGGAAATCCCAAAATTTATTATGGGTATTTACACATTTTTCATTCCATCCATTATGCCCCATTTCTAAACAATTGAATTCACCAAAGTATCTCATAAAATTATGAATCATAGTGTATAATTCCAAATTTGGAGAAATACTAAACATAAATTGAAATTTAATGTTTATAAAATCTCAGAATAATAATCTTATTATCAATGGAATGATCTTTAAATAATAAATCAATTTTCATATCTCTCCTAGAGATTCATAAATTTTGTGTATATCAACCAAATTATATCCCTTATGATAGTCTATCTAGCTATGTAATTATAGTCCCACTAATTATACATTGTGGATGATCAAGGTAATACACAATCTACCCCTTTTAGAGTTATTACCCCAATATTCATATTTTCTACATGCATATCCACTTAATTATATCTAAACAGGGATATATTTTATATGAAAACCCTAATAACTATACTTTACCAAAAATTTATGATATTATCGTTTACTTTGACTTAACCTTAGACTATATAATAGTGTTATGTTTTTTAATCTATGTTTTTAAAAATCTAGTTCCCATGGATTATATTTAAAATCCTTTGATATCAACTATTAAAATCTAAATCTAGTAACCAAGAGTGAGAGGATATTTTACTACATGGGAATAAGATATAAGGGATCACATCTTAATGGATCGAATCATTTAGGAGTATTGGTAGAAAAGATTCATACCTGATTCTCTCATTACATCTGAAGATGTTAAATAAAATTTAATATTCTATTAAAAATTTCAACATTTCTTCTATAATATCAATTAAATCATTCATAAAACCCTTCTTGATAACCTATTGAAAGGATAAACAAAATAAATTGTGATCATAGAAGATGTAAGGACCCAGCCTTAAACCTTACATAATATTGAATTAAATGAATAATTCACATTGCATATCTTTTCAGGTTTAGAGTTTTAGAGAGTTAGACCATAAATATTACATTTTAAAAAATTAAAAAGTATACACTTCTACCTAGTATCCATTTTTTTACAAAACATGAACTCTTTAAAAAAAGAGTCATGTTTAGTTCCATGTTTAAGACAACATGAATTTTCCTTGATCCCATCCTTGACACTATTCCATATTTTTTCCTGTGAAAAACATTTCAAAAACATGGGATAGCATAAAAAGCTCAGTAAGGGATACACAAAGAAGGAAAACTATTAGTTTTTTCAAAACAAAATGTAAACCATGAATACTTTAACATAAGTAATATTTTCACCTTTATGAAGTAGTAAATACTCTTCAATGAATAAAAGATCATTACTTACCCTTTTGTAACCAAAATATTACCATAAAACCCATATAAAGAACACATGACATATAAAGGTAACTTGGTACACAAACATACTTAAATGGAATAACCATACGGTCGACTTCCACACATATCAATAAATGGAATAGCCATACGGCTGACATCCATACCCAATGCATTGGAGGTTATAACATAACCACCCATCCTGGTATTCATGGCACCACCCGTCATTTGGTTTATCACGTAACCACCTGTCAAATGTCCAAGTACCATTATAAAATCATAAGAATGAAAAAAAATATAAATGGAAGAAAAAATTTCCACATTTCAATCACAATATATAAATTAAATATATTGACATAAAAAATCCATTATCAAAACTATTTTCAATACCAAAATACATAAAAGAGTATATGGTATTTATTTTCTTTTAAAAACAATACGGCTTGTTGGGGAAACCAAAGATCAAATAATACTCACAGTGACGGAAAAGGTCATTGTCAGCGCTTACGTTAAAAGGAACATTCTTTTTTGTCATTTAGTAAAATGATTCATAGAAAAATATTCCTTTTGAATAAAAGTAAAAGTCAAAGGGGTTTATACACATTATAAAATAAAGTTGTGTATAAATGAAAATTTGCCTCAATGAAAGGAGATTTAGACGAAGTCCCTTACCTCGTGTCCGACTTGACTTGATCATTATTTAATCTACTAAATAATAAAATAAAGTTAATTTCTACTTGAATAAGAACCTTTTTCAAGTTTATTATTCATTTTATATCACTTATTACCATGTTATAAACATTATGTAACCATTTAAGTTAATAACATTCGTTTTGTCGATATTTGGTATTTGAGTCAATAATGAACACCTTATCTTTAGAAGTTGTACATGTGGTCAATAGTCCATTATATCCAGAATTTTATTCATTATTCATATATCATATATATCATATATATCCAGTATATACATTTATTTTTAATAGTACATAACATTTGGAAGTAAGAAATGAAATGCACAGTTCATGGAGACGGTAAGCCGTACGTACGCATGAATGCTACATTCATTTATATTTATTATTTTTATGGAATTAAAGAAAAATGATACATAGGTATATTATAATTACAGTGTAATATATTATATAATATCATTAACTCCGTCCTTTATACATTCCACATAAGGAATTAATGAGTCACATCACTTTGAGGGGGCGGTAGTCCACACTTTGTCAAATGAGATGATCTTATTTACCCACTGTGGAAACCATAAAGGCTTGATATAATTGGGAAGTAGAGAAGAATAAGGAAATCATAAGTATAATATATATCATATATAAATACAGTTCCATCATAATGGCCACCATGGGAGGTGGTAAGATTTAATTGAACAATCATCATTTTGTGAGGCGTTAGTTTTCCATCCAGAAAAACATTATGTTCTTCACCCATTAAGTGGAGGTGTGTGTATGTGTAGATAGAATCATTATCATAACAACATCTTATTATATTGACTATACTGGTGTTGTTACAAAATGAATTAATAAAAATAGTTTAGGGGTTGGAGAATTAAAATAAAAGAAAACAATTTAAGAGAAATTGTTACCTTTAATTTGGGTAACTTCCTTTGGTTTGAAGCAAAAGGACATCTTGAAGTGCCCTCTGCCTAATGTAAGGCATCTAGGGGGAGGAGAGAGATGTATGGAGATTAATTGGGTAGATTTGGGACGATCCAAATGACTTGAGAAGTGTGAGGAAGTTGTTAGAAGTGGTCTCCTTTTATAAGGGCGAGGAGGGGCTTTTTTGGAAAGTGTAAAAATATTATTTTATTATAAACTTATCTTCAGTTTGAAAAGGTCCAAAAATCATTAAAGATGATGATAAGATGAGTAATGGTCGAAATAAAATCATCCAATAAGAATTGGACATGTTTTGGATAATATTTTAATCATTATGATCTTATTTATTTAAATCATTTATTAATGAGGTAAATACTGCATCATTATTGTGTCATAAATAATTTAATTTATTTGATGTCTAAAAATTATATAACAAATATCATCATGTAGGAAATATTTTTTTCTTTTTAATGAATATTTATAGTCGAAAATATAATTTATATAACCCCTTATAAAAATTAATTACTAAAAGATATTTGTTAATGTCAATTTTGTCTTTACATAAAATTAATTATTCTAAATTGTCTCTATCACTTCCAAGTTGCTCAATGGGGTCCCAAAATCGACCCAAAGATGCCCATGGTCGGCCACTAATTATCCAATTAGGTTAGGACAATTTCTAAGGTAATTTTGAATTATTATAAAATTATTTTAACCTTAAATTACCCTATTTACCTTTAACCGTAGTAAATAAAAGTTAAATGTTACTATTCACGAAAAATTATTTTCATCTTAATGAACCACATTTTATTTCTTGATAACAACCATTTATGTCGGATTTTTGAAATTAAATTCATAGAAGTGGTAAAATTTCATTTAAATGAAAACGTCAGTTTTTTAACTACCACTAATTGGTTTCACTATTAATCAAAAATTGAAGTTTTTCAGAAAAATACCAAAAATTCTGCCTAAGCTATATTAGATATTCTGAATTCAAAAATTATGTCTATTTTTTCAAATTAAAAACATAGAAGTGGCATTAAGTAATTTTAAAATTAATTCCCATTATCAAAATAAACATCGTGTTTTTAAGAAATAATAAATATCAAAAGATTGATACTTGTTTATGTCCAATTTCAAGTGAAATTAATTCCAATGACCAGAATTGGATTAAATGGTAAAAATATACTTTAATTTAACTTTAAAACCAATTAAAAATATAATCTAATCATATAAATAAATTATATTAAAAGTCACTTTTGAATTAAAATACAATATTTTTCACTATTTATTAAAAAATGAACTTTATCGGAAAAAATCTATAAATTTATACAAAGTAAATTTTGATGTCCCCATTCTAAAGAAGGATTTTATTTGGTTATATAAAATGTTTTAAAGTAACAAAAACTATTTTTAACGTGGGTTCTCCACTAACAGGTGATAAATCAACCTTTTAATATTAATTATTCTTAAAATTAGATTCATTCACAATTTAAGCCTGTAACTTTTATTGGATAAATGTAAATTTATATAACAAACATGTATAATAATATTTTAGTTAGTTTTTTTCATTTCAGCAAATACAATTTCTAGGATTTAACAACCATTTAATATAATAATATTATATTATTAGTGTGCAACGTAAGATTCCAAAGAAACCCGTTGTTGCGTATCAAGTACACTATCGAACATAACAACCCTTTTAAAGTAAAATTAATATTAAATTAAAAATTATTAATTAGTATAAAAATATCTTATTCTTCATTTACTTGGGATGTTATATCCTTCCCCCCTTTTGGAAATTGCATCCTTTCAATTTTTATTCACTTATCAAAATAAGTGGGGGTATTTATCCCTCAGAGCATTTTCATATTCCCACATTGCCTCTTCAACCATATGTATTTTCCACAAAACATTTACCTGGTGAATTACCTTATTCCGTAACACTTTCTCTCTACGGTCAATAATTTGTACAGGTTGTTCTTCATAAGATAGATTTTCTTCCAACTGAACTACCTCTGGGATCAAAACATGAGATGGATCTGGAATATACTTTCTCAACATCGAAACATGAAAAAAATTGTGTACCTGGGATAAACTTGGAGGTAAAGTCACTCTATACACAATTGATCCAAATTTCTCTATAATTTCATAAGGTTCAATGAACCTCGGAGTCAAAATCCCTTCTTACCAAAACGCATCACACTTTTCCATGGAGAAACTTTGAGAAAGACATGATCACCTACCTCAAAAGAATGATCTTTCCATCGGTTATTTATATAGCTTTTCTGTCTGCTCTGAGCTGTTCTCATGTGCTTCTGAATCAACTAAACTTTCTCTGCCATCGCTTCTACCAATTCTGGTACCATCAGCTTTGCCTCTCCTACTTTGTCCAAAAAAACTGGAGTTCGACAATGCTTTCCCTATAATGCCTCAAATGGGGCCATCTGTAAACTAGAATGAAAACTGTTATTATATGAAAATTCAACGAAAGAATGATATTGTTCCCAAAATCCCGGATAATATAGTGAACAAGAACATAGCGTATCATCCAAGGTCTGAATTGTTCGTTCTGATTGTCTATCTGATTGAGGGTGAAAAGAAGTACTAAAATTTAATTCAGTACCCAACGAATTCTGAAGGACTTTCCAAAATATAGAAGTAAACCTGGGATCACGATCAGATACAATTGAGAGAGGGACTCCATGCAACTTGACTATCTCTTTAACATACAATCGATAAAGTTGATCTAGAGACAAAGTATCTCAAATAGAAAGGAAATGAGCAGATTAAGTCAATCGATCAACTATAACCCAGATTTCATTATTACCTTGAGATGTCTTTGTAAATCCCACAACGGAGTCCATGGATATATTTTCCCATTTCCACTATGGAACCGGTAAATGCTGAAGCATTCCTTTTGGTAACTTCCGCTCTGCTTTAACCTGCTGACAAGTCAAACACTTCACAGTAAAATCAGCAATATCTCTTTTTATTCCATCCCACCAGTAATACTCATGGATATCTCTGTACATATTAGTACTGCCAAGATGAACTGAAAATAGGGAAATATGAGCTTCACATAATAACTCATTCTTCAACAATGAATTACACAACACACATAATCTCTTTCTAAATCTCAAAACACAATCATTATCAATTTTAAATTCAGGCAACTTACCCTTCTGAACCAACTCTACCTTTTTTTGTAACTCACTGTCTTCTTTCTGCGCTTGCTTTATTCTGTCTGATGGAGATGATCTCACTGACACCTGATACAAAATAGAATATTTTCCTACATCAAAAACTTCCATGCCAATGTTTATCAAATAAAAAATCAAAGGATCTCGTTCCAAACGTAACATGGTTAATGAAGCAATACTTTTTTTACTCAAAGCATCAACCACTTTATTTTCTTTTCTCGGATGGTAATGGATCATGCAATCATAATCCTTGATTAATTCTTTCCATCTCCTATGTCTCATGTTCAATTCTTTTTGAATAAATATATACTTTAAACTTTTGTGATCAGTGTATATTTCACATTTTACTCCATAAAAATGGTGCCTCTAAATTTTTAAATCAAAAACAACAAAAACTAATTACAAATCATGTGTAGGGTAATTTAACTCATGGGGTTTCAACTGACGTGAAGAATGAGCAATTACCTGATCATTATGAATTATGACATATCCAAGTCCTTTCAACGAAGCATCACTGTAAATAATAAACTCACCATTTCTGGAAGGCAGTGCCAAAACTGGAGAATTCACCATTCTTATTTTCAATTCCTGAAAACAATCATCACATTCTTTTGTCCAAATGAACTTGTCACCTTTTCGAGTTAACATAGTCATTTGACTAGACAAACATGAAAAATTTTCAACAAACCTCTGCTAATAACCTTCAAAACCAAGAACACTATGAATCTCAGTTATATTTGTGGGTATTGGCCATTCTTCAACAACTTTCGTTTTAGTAGGATCAATAGTTATGCCATTTTTTTAAACAATGAGACCAGTGAAAGAAATTTTTTGTAACAAAAACTCACACTTTCTGAATTTCCCATAATGTTTCTTTTCTTTTAAGGTTTTCAAGATGACCCTTAAATTACTTTCATACTGCACTTTACAAAAATAACATCAATAAAAACAACAAACATTTTTCATCTGAGTCAATAGAGCCATCACTGCAACAAACTGTTCAGTTCTGATTCTGACCATCATAGGATACTGATTTGAAAGGTCATTTCCCTCTGTATTCCATCCTAGAAAATCTGCTCTATTTCCTCTATGAAAAACCATTCTTAACACAGAAATATCTTAGGTGAAAAAATATGGTAATCTGTAAATACATTATGATTTCAATATTAACATAAATTACTTTATGGATATTAATTTAACAATACCCTAACTCCTAAAGTTATCTAAACCAACCTCTAATACCAACTGTAAGGACCCGACCTTAAACCTTACATAATATTGAATTAAATTAATAATTCACAATTAGGATCTTTTTAGGTTTAGAGTTTTAGAAATTTAGACCATAACTATTAAATATCAAAAAATTACAAAGTAGAAACTTCTACCTAGTATCCATTTTTTTTACAAAACACAAACTCTTGAAAAAAAGAGTCATGTCTAGTTCCATGTTTAAGATAGCATGAATTTTCAACGATCCCATCCTTGACCCTATTTCACATCATGTCCTGTGAAAAACATTTCAAAAACTTGGGACGAGCATAAAAAGCTCAGTAAGATATACACAAAGAATAAAAACAGTTAGTTTTTTCAAAACAATAAGTAAACCATGAATACATTAAGATAAGTAATACATTTCACCTTTATGAAGTAGTAAATACACTTCACTGAATAAAAGATCATTACTTACCCTTTTGTAACCAAAAGTTACCATAAAAACCATATAAATAGCACATAACATATAAAGGAAACTTGGGACATAAACATACTTAAATGGAATAACCATACGGTCGACTTACACACATATCACTAAATGGAATAGCCATACGGCCGACTACCATACCCAATGAATTGGAGGTTATAACATAACCACCCATCCTGGTATTCATGGCACCACCCGTCATTTTGTTATCACATAACCACCCGTCACATTTCCAAATACCATTATAAAATCATAAGAATGAAAACAAATATAAAGGAAAGAAAAAATTTCCACATTTCAATCACAATATATCTCTTAAATATATTGACATAACAAATACATTAACAAAAATATTTTCAATACAAAAATACATAAAAGAGTATATGATATTTACTTTCTTTTAAAAATGTTACGGCTTGTTGAGGAAGCCAAAGATCAAATAATATTTACAGCGACGGAAAGGGTCGTTGTCAGCGCTTATTTTAAAAGGAATATTCCTTTTTTCATTTAGTAAAATTCTTCGTAGAAAAAGATTCATTTTGAATAAATGTAAACTTCAAATTGGTTTATACACCGTATAAAATAATGTTGTGTATAAATGAAAATATGCCTTAATGAAAGGAGATTGAGACGAAGTCCCTTACCTCGTGTCCGACTTGACTCGATCGTTCTTTAATATCCTGAAAATTAAACTAAAGTTAATTTATACCAGATTAAAAACCTTTTTTAAGTTTATTATTCCTTTTATATCACATATTACCATGTTATAAACATTATGTAACCATTTAAGTTAATAATGTTCGTTTGTCGATATTTGGTACCTGAGTCAATAATGCACACCTTATATTTAAAAGTTGTCCATGTGGTCAATAGTCTATTATATACAAAATTTTATTCATTATTTAGATATTTAATATATCATATATATCTAGTATATACATGTATTTATAATAGTATATAACATTTGGAGGTAATAAATGAAATGCACCGTTCATGGAGACTGTAAGCCGTACGTAAGCATGAACACTAATTTCATTTATATTTGATTTTTTTATGGAATTAAAGCATAATGATACATAGGTATATTATAATTACAGTATAATATCTTATATAATATCATTAACTCCATCTTTTATACATCCCAGATAAGTCATTAACGAGTCACGTCACTTTGAGGGGGTGGTAGTCCGCACTTCCTCAAATGAGATTATAATAATTACCCACTATGGAAACCATAAAGGCTTGATATAATTGGGTAGTACAGAAGCCTAATAAAATCATAAACATAATATATATCATATATAAATAAATTTCTATCATAATATCTACCATGAGAGGTGGTAATATGTAATTGAACAATCATCGTTTCGTGAGGCGTTTGTTTGCCATCCACAGAAACATTATGTTCATCACCCATTAGATGGAGTTGTGTGTATGTGTAGTACTAATAATTCTCATAACAAAATACTCGTATATTTAGGATACTATTGTTGTCACAAAATGAGGGAATAAAAAGAGTTTAGTGGTTGGAGAAGTAAAATAAATGAAAACAATTTAAGAGAAACTGTTACCTATAATTTGGGTAACTTCCTTTGGTTTAAACCAAAAGGACTTCTTAAAGTGCCTTATGCCTAATGTAAGGCTTCTATGGGGAGGATAGGGATGTAGAGAGCTTAATTGGGTAGAGTTTGAACGATCCAAATGGCTTGAGAGGTGTGAGTAATTGGTTAGAAGTGGTCTCCTTTTATAAGCGGGAGGAGGGGCTATTTTGGAAAGTGTAAAAATATTATTTTATTATAAAGTTATCTTCGGTTTCAAAAGGTTTAAAAATCATTAAAGATGAAGATAAGATGACTCATGGTAGAAATAAAATCATCCAATCAGAATTGGACATGTTTTGGATAATATTTTAATCATTGTAATCTTATTTATTTAAATCACTTATTAATGAGGTAAATAATGCATCATTATTGTCTCATAAATAATTTAATTTATTTGATGTCTAAAAATTATAAAAAAATACCAACATGTAGGAAATCCTTTTAGTTTTCCAATAAATATTTATAGTCAAAAAGATAATTTATATAACCCCTTATAAAAATTAATTACTAAAATATTTTTGTTAATTTCAATTTTGTCTTTACATTAAATTAATTAATATAAATTTTCATTATCACTTCCATGTTGCTCAATGGGGTCCCAAAAGTGACCCAAAGATGCACATGGTCAGTCAATACTCATACAATAAGTTTAGGACAAGTGTTAAAGTAATTCTGAATTATTATAATATTCTTTTAACCTTGAATTACCCTATTTACCTTTAACCGCGGTAAATAAAAGTTAAAAATTACTATTCACCAAAAATTATTTTCATCTTAATGAACCACATTTTACATCTTGATAATAACCATGTATGTAGGATTTTTTAAATTCAATTCACAGAAGTGGCAAAATTTCATTTAAATGAAAAAGGCAGTTTTTTTAACTACCACTAAGTGGTTTCACTATTCATCAAAAATTGAAGTTTTTCAGAAAAATTCCAAAAATTTAGCCTAAGTTATATTTGATATTCCAAATTCAAAAACGATGCCTATTTTTCCAAATTCAAAACATAGAAGTAGAATTAATTAATTTTAATATTAATTCCATTATCAAAACAAACAGTGTGTTTTAAGAAACAATAAATATCAAAAGATTGATACTTGTTTATGTCCAATTTCAAAGTGAAATTAATTTCAATGACCAACATTGGATTAAATGGTAAAAATATATTTTAATTTCTTTTTAAACCCAATTAAAAATATAATGTATCCATATAAATAAATTAGAGTAAAATGCACTTTTGAATTAAAATACAATATTTTCCACTATTCATGAAAAAATGAACTTTATCAGAAACCTTCCAAAAATTTACATAAAATAAATTTTTATGTCCCCATTCTAAAGAAGGAATTTATGTTTTCATATAGAATGTATTAAAGTAACCCAAACTATGTTTAAAGAGGGTTCTCCACTAACAGGCGATAAATCGGCCTTTTAATATAAATTATTCTTAAAATTAGATTCATTCACAATTTAAGCCTTTAACTTTTATTGGATAAATGTAAATATATTTATCAAACATGTATAATAATTTTTTTGTTAGTTTTGTTTATTTCCGCCAATAAAACAGTTAAGAGTTAACTACCATTTAAAATAATAATTTTTTATAATTAGTGGGCAACGTAAGATTCTAAAGAGACTCGTTGTTGCGTATCAGGTACACTATCAAACATAGAGACCCTTTTAATGTAAAATTAATATTTCATTCAAAAATATTAATAAGTATAAAAATATCTTATTCTTCATTGACTTGGGATGTTACTTAAGGTTAATAAGAGAAAGCATACAAAATATCTATCATTGGGTAAATAATGGATATATAACATGGAAGAGATAAACAATAATCAAATATTCCATATAAAAAAAAGTACAAAATGGGTACTAAATCCATTGATGACATTGCAACATAGAAAATCACATGTATTACAAAAAATAGTTTCATACTAATATAATACATAATAAATGACATAATAGTCTTACCTTCAAGGGCTCGTTCCATGAAATATTACACTAATAATTAATGCATATGATAAATTCCCAAACTAGTTTTTCTCATGAGATATATTGATGTATAAATAGGCTATAATGGGCCCCATGCATTACATACTAAGTCCAATGAATTTAAAATATGAAATAAATGCATAATATATTAGTATATAATCAACGTAAATATTCATATGGAAAACATAATATATGAAATATCAATATTTTACATAGTCAATAAATAAAACAATGTGATCATAATCCATCTAGAGTAATATAGTGGATGGTGTCATTATTTTATATCATTGATAAATTATTAGATTTTGTATAGATGAAAATAATTTTAAAAGAACATTGGAACAATTATAGTGGAAAATATCATTTTCATTCTGAAATCACTTTTTCAGAATCTAAACAATTTTTTAATATTAAAAAAAATATTTTAAAAAAACAATGGAATCTTGTAAAAGAATATAAAAGGAAAATAATATTCTTGAAAGTATGAAAATTCATTTGTGCGGTATAATTAAAATAATGTTTTTGTTTACACCATTGGTAAAAAGATCATCATTTAGAAAATGACAAGAAAATTCTTTTAAAGAAAACTATAGAAAATAAAAAAAGGTAAAGGTGATTTAATAAATAATTTGATGATATTTAATAAATTATTTAAAACTTTTTTAGTAAAATTTGGACATTGAATAAAATTTTTTCAAAGAAAATAGAAAAAAATATAAGATTTACTTAAAAACATGTTATTAGAATTTTTATTAATTAGACAGATGAAAATGAAATTAAAACTTTTAATTTATTTAAATAATAATAATAGAACAAATTTTATGGGTTTTGAGATATAAATATCATATAATTTCTATAATGGAAATTTAAAAATAAGTAATCTGAAATCTGGATGAGATAGTAAAATAAACCCATACCTCTTTGGTAACTTCTAAATCATAACCCCCATGAAAGGAAAAAACATCCAATGAAAAATCAAATACAATTAATATAAATAGATTAATGAAATAACATATCAAATGGGTTTTATATAGACCACATTAATTAAACCACTAATGAATATGGAAAATATCTCACAGAAATAAAATTTAGATGAGAAACTCTTTACTTATGTCTGACATGATTTGTAAGTCAAATAACTACCTTTATAATAAATTTATATTTATTTATTTATATAAAAAATCCATATACATCATTAAAATATAATATATAAACCATAAATTAAATTTAAACACTAGTTTATTACCATTATCTATTAGCGTCATCAACTCTACTGTTAACAGATTCATTTCTCTTGTATGTTTTATTTTAGAAGTTACCATACTTGTATATTCATCATGGATAAATCATATATGTAATGTTAACAATGATTTAAATATAATATATATTCATTATATTAATATTTATAACAATACATTAAATGAGTACATGAATAATGAATCACACCGCTTCCTGATATTGGCAGTCCACACATAGGCATGAGTGGTTTTATCATTTTTTAACACTTGGAAGGTTAAGAAGGAAAATGGAATTTATACATAATAATTAAAATTATGTAATAAATATCATATATATTCATTAGTTCAATATTTATAACTGTTCATATAACATTCTATTAAAAATGAATTACACTACTATGTGAGGACGGTATGATGTATATACACATGATCAAAGTTTTCATTTACCATAGGATGTAAAGGAGGTGAAAATTTGATGTCACATAAACCTAATAACAGTTAATTATATTTATGATACTATATCAACTATTTTAGGATGGGTACAATATATTTATATGATTTAGAAAAATAAATAAACATTTAAAAGATCGGAAAAGATTATTACCTCTTCCTGGAGATCCCTCCTTTGGATTAGATAGTAATCCTTATAGAACAGTGTTTTTTGAGACCAGAGACTCTATGCCGTTTTAATGATGGTTTTTATGGTATTTGGGTATGTTTTGTTTAAGATAATAGTTTGAATAGTTGTAAATAAGATAGGATAATTGGTTCCCTTTTATAAGTTAGGGGATTATAACTTCATTAATTATTCAATGTTTTAAAATTTTAAAAGTTATAATTCATGGTAAAGTGGATAAAAGGAACCCTAAATTTATAGATTAAATGTTATAGTGTCAAAAAACACTCAAACATGGATATTTATACATATTTTGGAGACATTTTAATAATTTAATAATAGTTAAACCCCTTAAAACCTAGTTTATCCTTAATAGTGATAGCATAACTTTTTTTATAATGATATCGAATTTATATATTGAACTATAAAAGTGGAATTTTATTGAAATATTAAAATAATTATTCTAAATATAGAATCCAATTTTTTAGGAAAATATTTTATATCCCGGAGAAATTACTTTTAATATAATACATACAATACATGAAAAAAATTAAGAAAATACCAAATCTAAGAATAAAAATAATTTTACAATGAAATCAAGCAAAAAAGTTTATTTTGCTGAGTTTTTTTGGTTATTTAACAATAAAATATTTTTTTAAATGCGCAACCATATTTCACCTTCAAAACATACGATTAATTGAAAAGATGAAAAAAATAGGTTTCATTTTGATTAAAATATGACTTATGTTCACAAAAGCCTTGTTTTTGTTCCGAAATTAGAAATAATGTCTTAAAATACACTATTTATATCTAATAAAATATTTGGTTAAAAAAAGGTTTTAAAATTTATTATTTCATTCTTAAATAATTATTATGTCATAAAAATGACAGTCTTTTGAAAAATACATATTTTCAATATTCATAAAAAACAACTATTTTTGAGAAATCTCAAAAATTTCATCATAAGATAACTTTTTACGTGCTGAAATGAAAAATTAAATTCATTTAAGAAAATTAAATTTATAATAATTGTAAAAATTAATTAAAATATTTGTGCAAAAAATGAAATAAAATCCATTTATATGAAAACATGTTTTTGTAAAATAAAATAACATTACTAAAAATGAGTAATTATATATAATGAATTGATCAATAAATTTAAATTATATAAAAACATTATTCAAATTTTTTATATTATATTTTATCCCATTACTCCAATTTTATGGCCATATTATAATGGTTAGATTTACATAATAATATTGTTATAGTATATCAATGTTAACATAAAGATCAACATGTCCAATTAAGTATGATATCAAGATTATAATGATTTATAAAAAAGTTGGGTGTTACATTTTATATATTTTTTTAATTAAATATGAGTTACTTTTATATACAATGTAGAGTTATTATTAGATAGGCACTCAAACTCCCAGATATTGTATCTATAATTCTCCAAACTACATCAACCATATCTACAAAATTTCAAAAAAAACTCAAATCACTTCAGTATTTCATTGAACATCCATAAATATCTTTAATATAATTCTTTAAACAAATGAAATACATAAGATCTTTTATTCAGTACTTCAATGTGTCCTCAATTTCCTCAACTATTTATTAGAAAAAAATCAACAAATTACATTAATTTGAAGTACTTTAATAAATTATCAATAAATGTAGCACCTTTAACACTAATATATAAACTCAACTCTCATTCAACTTCATTATGATGCTGAATTAATCATGTCAAGAATATTTTATGAATATACCATCAAGATGGATTCCATATATAATTCCATCACCTTCATCATTATTCTTAATTAATATCCATCCCCTCCACTCTTTAATTATTAAATTATTATATTTTGTAATCTCCATAATCCCTGAAACTCATCTCAACATAAATATTTTATTTTGTTTTCATCATGAGATTAATGATTCATTATACCAGTTCTTTTTAAACTATATAAAGCCTAGAAACTTGATTATTCAATAGAACACTCATATATATATATATATATCAAAAATAATTAATATATATAACTTCTTATCTCCTAATTATATTACTCAAATTACTAACAGGTTCTGCACATTAATCCTCAATCCAATACTCATAATCTCAGCAAATAGCTCAATATTTTTTTTAATTATAATAAAAAAATGTTTTAAGTATTCAAGTAGTATCAACCTCAATTCATAATTATTTGTCTTTTTAAATCATCCATAGATGAATAACATCCTTAATGTATTATTAGTGAAAGAAAATCAATATTTACAAATATGATCAATAGAGATACAAAATACTCTAAGATTTATTCACAATCCTAAAAAATAAAATATATTTTATTTCTTAATCTCTCCATTCATTATAACTCTTTCATAATCCAACATTTTCATCTCAGTGCATATTTATATCATTAATAACTAACCATAAATATATCTTAATCTTTATTGGGACTAGCTATCACCCAGATTGTATTTTTCCAATGCATACAAAGTAATATGTAAAATATGTTCTAAAACAACTTATTTATCTCCATTTTAATGATTATAAATAAAAAGTCTTAAAAAATGTATACATAAATTGTCTAACTCTAAGTTTTCCAGATTTAAGCTCAGTAGAAAAAATAAGAGACATCAATTATATTCTCAAATTTATTATAAATAAGTAATGTAATTATCAACTATATTCTCATTTTTTATGTCACCGTTCAATAATTTCCCCCCCATAAATTTTAGAATTTATTTAAAAAAATAGCGAAGGTAAATTGGGATAAAACCACACAACAGAGACATGTACAACACTTTCTATATTCCCAAATTCACATTAAATAATGATATATGGAATATTTATCAACTAAAATCCCCTAAAAGGGTAATCCCCAATAAATATTCATCATATAAGACTATATTGAGATTAAAGTGTTACCCCAAGTGGACCGATGCAGACACCTGAGTTGGGGTGAATCAGGTGTTGTAATCTATTAAATAATTTCTATTTAAACCATATAATAAATAACCCATTTGAATTTAAACCACTGTAAACTATTCAAATGAATGTATGTATTATTATTTACCTAATAACATTCACCACATGAAATAAAATAAATAATTAAATTATGGAATTGGTGTTTCTACAAGGTTCTACCCCAATGTGGGAAACCTACTCATTAGTGCGACTGCATTTCACCAAGTCATAAATTCCTCACAAAACTTGTTTTCATAAATTATAAGTAGGTTTTGGGAAGTTTTTAACCTTTCCTAAAGTGTACTATAAAACATTGGTGAATATTCGATATATCACACAAGTAATGAAGTATTTCATCTCACATCACTTAATTATAATGTGATCCTACATGTCTTTAAAAAATTATATTGAAGCGTATCCCATATTTATTTAGGGATTTAAACATATCCAAAAACCTGATCTACTTAGTCAACAAGAGTTACTAAATTACATATAATTGTAACGTCGTATGAGTTTAGAATGTATTTTCTTTTAAATAATATTATGTTTGATAACTTATATAAAACAAAACACTAAACTTAAATGATATGTAAAATATTAAATGAAAACTATTAATAAAATTATAATAAGGATAAAACCTCTAGTAAATATAAATATTGTAATAAATAAAAATACTTATATTTAGAGGATAAATAATTTATATGGTGTAATGTTATAAAAGAAAGTTTTTCAATGAATTATTTTTAATGTATTATGTATTTTGATCAAAATAAATAAATTTTATAAGTTTTAAAATTCAATTATGATAATATATAAAATTTTAAATTATTAAATATTATAATAAAATAAATATAATTAGTAATTTATAAAAAATAATAATAAGAAAACTTAATATTGAAAAGACAATTTTATATTGAAATAAATTTTATTTATCTTTTAAATTTTCATTCAGAAGTATAATTTATAAATTTTAAAATTTGAAATTGATTAAATTAAATTAATTTTTTGATACATCCTGATAAAATTATCTTAGTTTAAATTTTTCTTCATTTTTCTAAAATGGTTGATTTTTGGTTGAATATTGAAAATGATGATTTTACTAATGTGGTCACTTTTACAACATTATCATGGTATAATAATGAATTTAGAGTATCAATAACATTTTTTCATAAAAAAAGTTATTTAACCATTAATATAATATATTTACAGTTATAATGTCGAAAAAATAAATCTATGATAGAAATTTTGAATATCTACATTATCTTTTTCTCCAAATAAAAACTATTTTTTTGTTATTACCTTTTAAAAAAGAATTAAAAATGTCTCATTGGATTTTAGTTTCATTTAAATGTAAAATTAGTATAATTTTATAAATAATAATCCTATTAATTCCATGTTATTAAAAAAGTTATATGATTTTGGTATAAAATCATTTTTATGCTAAAACATGAATTGTTTCTAAAAACTATTTTTTATTGTGTTACGCATATTTATTTTAAAATTAGTTTTTACCACATATAAAAATTTAACCTTGTAAAATATTTTCAATATTTGGAATTTAATTTTTCAAATTATTTAATAATTTCCCTTTTGTTTTTAGTCATAGAAATAAATTACCAAGGTAATATGTTGTCACTAAGGTAAGAGTTAAAGGGGTTGATGTATGGGATAAAATATGAGTTATGTATTCAAATATCTTTAAATAGTATAATTAATTTTATTTTTTGTGTTAATTTTCAACATAAATTTACCTATATATTTTATTAGGAAAAAAATTGAGCCATATTCCCTAAGAAATAAATTTTTATATTTTAAATTTATATATAGTTATAAGGGTGTCACCCCTCACACATATAAAATTGAATCTCCTCTCCTAAATTATTCACACACTATGAGAACCTTATATTTAGATAAATCATTAAAATACCTATACACCTCATCTACATGTGTTTTGAAGGTCCTATTCTCACCAAAATACCATCCCTAAAATGATTATGTTTTAATCCAAATAAACATATTGTAGTTGGTGGTATAATTATTAATAGAATTATTCCAAGTTTATTTATTCTTCCACCTCATTAAAACCTATTGAAACCATACTAAAATAATCAAATAATTATATTTAATATAAATAATTTTTTTATGTTGATGTAACAACTATTTTCTATCTCCTTTCCATCCTATAGAAAATGAAAATGTTGCTTGTACAAACAGGTGGACTTCCGCCTCTATGAAGCGATGTATTTAATTTTTCATCACCTCATCATATGTATATTCATAAATATAGATTCTATTAATATATATTATATTTATGACATAATTTTGATTATATAATTATAATATATTATATACCGACTTACTCATCCAGTCATTGGAAAATGAAGACATCACTCATGCGTACTTGTAAGCTACCATCTCCATAAATGATACATTTCATTTTTCATTGTCTTATAACATGGTTATTCATAAGGATTGATTTAATGAATAAATATTATATTTATAAAATGATTAATCTTCAATAAAATTGATATTATCATTAAAATATAATATGTTTTTTCTCATTAAATCATTGTAGTGTGTTCTTATTTTGGATAGTTGTTCCACCTATATGGGCATTGTTATAAATTTGATATCATTAATGATTAAATTATTTTACATATTGGAAATATTTTATAATAATGAAAATTATATTATTATTTTTTAAAAATTATGAAATGGTAATATATATATATATATATATATATATTAACAAAATCAATTATTTCTGCAAAATCAAAACTTCTAAAAATATAATTTTTATGATTTCTAGGAAAATAATAACCATAAGATCAACGAAAAATTCATGAAACTAAATATTCATATAAAATTCATATATTAAATTATCATTAATTTTATTTAGAAAATGAAACCATGACCAAGGTATAATTGTTCAAACAACCAAATCAAAATATGCATGGAAAATTTGACAATTAAAACAAGAATATTGATTTTAAATAATGAATTATAAATAAATTGTTAATAAAGAAATTATAAATTAATTTTAAATATAAAATATAAATATTATTATGAAATAGATTAATATTAAATTTCAATTTATTATACAGGAGGTTAGAATGCATCTAGACTAATGGAAATCCAAGGTAAATTAATTCTTTACATAATTTCCTCTTATTAGGTTATATCAATTATTTAATGACTATGTTTTTACAATATTATGTGCTTTATGGACAATGGTTTTTTTAAATTGTATTTAAAAATTTTTATTTAAATTTAAATTTGTTTCAAATAATTAATTCATTGATTTATTCTTACACAAAATATTAGAACATTTATAAGGGTTTCTTGGTCTTGATTTGAATTATTTGAGATATATTTCATTTAATGAACCATTATTTATTTAATATGGGGATATTAATTTTCCATTCATTAATTTTTTTAATGTTATATCATTGAGATAATGGGTTTTATATTGTCATATTATGTCCCTCCATTCAATGTATGTTTTTAAATCATTTCCCAAGTTGTAATGATTTTATTTCTCAAACTTCCTTCTTTGATACATATTTTTATTAATACCCCAATATTCATTTATTTTGGGTATATAATACCTATTTGAAATATAATATCAGAAATCTATTTATAATCATGTTAATTAATGTTCTTTGTTATGTTATTTCCTCCATATCCATGTTCTTTATGTCTTTTCAGTAATGTTATTCCCTATAATTGGATGTTTTCATAGTCATTTTCAATTATATTTTACACTAATTTTTTTTAAAAAAATAATTTTAATTTTTTACATAAGAATAATTTTTTGATTTATTTACAAAAATTGTGAAAATAATGTTTTTTAATATATACAACATGAATGAATTTTCTTTTCACCATGAAATTTTTTCATTATCCATATTTTTTTTATAAGTTTCTATGGTTCTTTAAATAAAATCATATTCCCATTCTTCTAGAAAATTTTATGTTTTAAAAATTACAAAAAGAAAAGGATTTTTCTTCTTTTTTTGGAAATAATATTTTTAATTTCTTTATAAAAATATATCTATTTATGAAATCATCTGTTAATTATCATTATACTTCGTTTGTGATAATATCTAATTATATCCTCTACCATCTTTATTTTTATGGATTTTGATGGTGTATTATTAGAAATTATTATGATACCCAATTCTTTTATAATAAAAAATCTATTTATAATAGAATTATGGTTGTATTTATTATTATTTTTGTTAAAATTAAAGACCAATTAGTTTATTTCAACTGTCGGTTCTTCCTAAATATTGTATATAACAATTTTGTGACCTTGGTTGTGGATTGAAGATCTCTAAGGGTGGATTGGATGCATCGGAAGTTTAGAGCATTAATTCATTCTTTGGTATTTATAATCATATTTAGTGATGGAGTACAATCAATGGTTTTTTGTTTTTCAATGAAATATTTTAGTGGGTTTTTAATAGGTGGTAGCTAAATTATTTTTATAGGTATTTTCAGTGGAATGTAGATTATTGTTGGTCAATGAGTACAATGATGTGGGTTTCCTATTTTAGGTTATAGTGATGATTATCTAATCAACTTAGATTCTGGAAAGTTACAATAGAGATGTTTTTTTGGAGGATGGTTTGAATCATAGGTGGATGTCTAAAGATGGTGATGTTAGTGTGTCATGCATTAGTGGCACTGGTCTCTATGTGGCAATAGGTGTTTTTTCCAAAATTGTGTTCCCTAAAAATTAGATCAGAGTGTGTTTAGTATTGTACATGTTCTTATGTTGTTTTTGTTTCCTGTGTTCTGATATGGGTGTTCCCACTACACTATTACAAATGTGGTTTAATTTTGAAAATATAAAATAATAATATTTTTTTGTAAGAGTTTATAGATAATAACAGGTGAGCCTAGGATATACCTCTCTAATTTATTAGGTAATTATTTATTCTCTAGAGAAATAATGATAGAAATTAACTAATTATAACTTATTCTGTTACATGTAAAAAAATCTGCATGGAATTCAATATAATTTCTAATGATATAAACATAGTTTTTCTATGTATTCTATGATTTATAATTCTTCCCAAAAACAATGATTTATTTCACATGGGTATCTATGGTTAACTCATATAACACTTATCTTATATTAAATCATTATTCCATGAATCATAATCTAAGATGCACATTTACTGGGGTATGAATTTCTTAGGTTATTCCCATTCACTTTGGTTATATTCTCATAACCTTATTATAATTTTATTTTCTACTATGATCATCAATTGTAAAACCCTAAGTTTAACCATATTGAGTATTTTATCCCACAATAATTATGTTTCAATTTCCTCAGGATATAACAAAAATTAGTGTGAATGATATGTCTATAATAATATCATTTGTAGAGAATTATATAGTATATATTGAATAAATTATTTAAAATAAGAAATTTTTGATAACGTGGAAAATCGTATTTTATGAGAATGATATCGGTTTTGTAAGAATATGGTTTGTGACATTCTTTTACCTTCTTACATGTTTTTATTAACCCTTTTTTTATCATTCTTTGGTGGGGTCTTACTTTTGTGTCATTTCAAGAGTGTTTTAAAAAATTATATAGGCCCATGGGATACTGTATGATTGTAACATGACAAGGTAAAACCATTTGGTTTGGCCCAACAAAGTTGTATGGCATGCGTTGAGAAACTGGATGGGGAAAATGATACATCCAAACCATGTAGCCACCATTTACATATCATGAAACCTTCCACATAGGAGTTTTCACGATTTTCTCATTGTGAAAGTAGCCGTGTATAAAAGCCACGATCCTTGAATAGAAGAATATTATAGGGTTCATTATTAAAGAATATGGTTTCTCTTATCCATTAAGAGTCACTATCAAACCAAGCACATGGATATTTAATGAATCTAATTTTTATTTAAAATATATCAAGACCCTAGTTTAACCTCTAATGAACCACTAAGATCATATTGGCTCAGCCTAATCCTTCTCTGGTAGTCTATAAGCTTCCCTATTGGGATTGTAGGTTCATTTAATTTGTTCTTGATGGATTATCTCAAGGCATGTTTAATTTTTTTCCATTCTTTTCTTTTCCTCTTAGATCCTCATTGGATCACTTCTACTCTCATATTATAGAACCTCAAGGGTATGTGAATTCTAGATCACATGGGTTTAATATATGATTGATTGGTTTCTTTGAGATCTATGATCATATGGACCTAATCTACTCTTCTCTAGTCTCCATTGTTGAAGTTCATCAATTATACCTCCATTTTTTAGATAGGTTTTTCTATATAAATAGATAAATATTTAAATTGATCATTTTTATTATAACGTCATTATATTTTTATATTAAATTTAATTTATTTGTGATATCAATGGGTTTTTTTTGAAATAATTCAAGTTTTTAAATGGGGTTTTCTTGAAAAATGGTTTGTTAAAACCAAGAGATTTATTCAATTCTTTAATGGTGGTTTTGTTTTGGATGTCTGTTTTCAAACACTAAAGAAGATTGTTTCATAATTGAAATTATTTTAAATTGCAATCATGGTTTTATATGTATTGGGAAAAAATTAAAACATTGGGATCCTTGGGAGCATCCGGAATAAACAAGCCACTCATAGTGTGTGTAATTACACTTAAGGTATTCTTTCACTTTAGTGTATGAAATTCCACTAGAGGTAAAACCTATAAGATCCATTGTATGCCTATATTAGGTATTTTTTTGTTATTTATATTATATTTTCCCATGGGATAGAGCCTAAATGGTGGTCACTGTAATTTATGATTATATTTTCAAATAATGGTATTATCATTGATATTTTCACACTTGTTTTAGAATGATGGATTTATCATGCATATTTTATCATCTTTCTCACATGATAGATTATTCATGGATATTTTCTGACTTTTAACATGATAGATTAGTCATGGTTATCTTTCTACATGTCAACATTATGGAATATTCATGGATAATATTGATTATGTTTTTATTATTTATCACTTTCCATATTCCACTATTTGAGAATTCAAAAGGATTTTATGAAAAACCCAAAGGATGGTTTACAAATTATTTTTATTTAAGAAAATTATTTATGAAACTATATATTTTTAAATTTAGAACTACTAAATTATTGATATCTGACTTTTTTAGAGACTATATTGGTGGAATCCTACTAAGATTTATGATAACAAACTACTTTTTTTCTTTAATCGGTTGTCAACCTCGATTTACATAACCCCTATAAAGGTAATAAAATTTTGTAGCATTTAATATTCTCTTTTAGTCATTTCCTTTAAAGAGGAATGATTTAGAGGGGACAGTTGGTCACATGGAAATTTTTTTCTTCCCTTATCATATATTTTGATTTAGCTAGTTTCACATGGATTATATGGATATGTGATATATCTATTTCTTCCACATTATACTCTGGTTTTTTTCTTGGGTTGTTTTATACAAGACATTTTTATGTTATCGTGGTGTACCTCACCACTATGATGTGTCGCCTCAAGTTTGTTCATTAAATAATGGCATCATAGAAGATACATATCCAGAAGTGTGTTAACACTACCTAAGTTTGGTTTTTTGACTTGATTATAGAAGAGTTAGGACTATTTTTATTCAGGTTATATGGGAAAGAGGATTCTTATCCAACTTACATCCATGTCTGAACTTAAGTTACCATGGGTGGTCATAAAAGTTTTTCCAGTTTTGAGATATGGTGTTTGAAGTCATTTGAATGAACTGAATGGTAAGTTTATATAACTAGAATTAATCCTTCCTAAATAATTTTTTTTCAATCATGGAAATCATAATTTATTTAATTTATTTATGTTTTCATTAATGGATGATAATTCTTGGTTTGTAAGGCTAGATCTACTCTGAAGTGTTTTTGTTAAAGGATATGCTAGGTTAGTAAGGCTGGATCTAATCTCACCATAGGGTTATCTAGTTCTTATTGATGCTTCCAGAGGTAGTGGGTCAATTCATTATGAAATGATTCATTTTTATGTGACTAAGAATGGTTTTAAGTATGCAGATAAGTGGTCACCATAGTAATCTGAAGTAGGGGAATCTACTACTAGAGGTACGGTGTTTATTTCATCTTTTATGGTGCTAGATTTTTTTTGATAAGGTGATACTCATTATTTAATGTCATTAGTCTTATTTTATGTGTTGGGATTATATTCAGAACATATTTTATACTTTTTTGATCTTTTAACACCATTGGGAAATAGGTGTGAACAACGTTTCAAGTGTCCCATGTGTCATGTGATGATAGTTGGCTATAAGGTGGTATATGAGTTTTTAGTTATTGATATTAAAAGATTAGGGTTAATTATATATATGGAATGTATAATCAGTGTTAACTCCCAGATAGAATTCTATTTCCATCAAGTTCAATTATTTTCTGCTGATGGGTTCACTCATGTTTTTCTAGGTGACTAGGTCTCTAGTTCAGAAAGGGTGGTCCCTATTATTCCCTATGCTAGGTAATATTATTTTTGTTGTAAAAAATGATTCTTGAGGTTGTTTACCCTTGTTTTGATAGTTTAATTCCCACAGTGATCTATACCTACCCTAAGGACTTGCCAAATGATTTAGTAGTTACCACCATAGAGAAAGATAGAGTTTACTACTAACATACTCCCTAGTACAATTCCCATTTATATTCCATGTTATCAAATTGAACCTCCTGAGTAAGTGGAACATATAGTACAACTTGAAGATATAAAGGATAAAAGATTTATTTTTCCAAGTGTGTCACCATTGGCATCAAATGTCCTCTCTACTAATAAGGTTGATTAGTGTCTCTGTCTCTTCATGGATTATCAAAAGTTAAATCAAGTGACTATTAAAAATAAATATTGTCTTTCTAGGACTAATGATCTTTTTAACCATCATATAGAGGTATGTTTTTTTCAATGATTGACCTTCATTCATGGTACCACTAAATAAGAGTTTGAGCAGTGGATATACCTAAGATTGAGTTTAAGAGATGGTAGGAGCAATTTCAGTTATAGGTTATTTTATTTGGTCTCACCAATTATCTTGGGTATTTTTTGGATTTGATAAAATAAATCATTCATTGGTCCTTAAACTCTTCAATATTTGTGTTCAAGGATGATATTTTGGTGTAGTCAAAGATGGAGGATGAACATAAAGAGAATTTTTATATCATTCTACAAACCTTAAAAGAACATCATCTATATGGTAATCATATAAATGCGATTTTTTGATCTATATTGTGAAATATCTGGGGAAAGTAATATCTGAGAGGGGAATCTCAGTATATCCAATGAAGATAAAGGTTCTTGTGTCCTTAGAGTAGCTCAAAAATGTGTTTGAGATCTTGTGATTCTTGGGTTTAGGTGGTTACTATAGATTTTATTTTGTATTTCCCTAAGCTCGCATCTTAGATAATAGATTTTACCTATAAAGGATTTAGGATAGAATGTAATGAAAAGTGTCATTGATATTTTGAGTAACTGAAGGTTCGATTCACATTAAAACCAATTTTTATTCTTCTAGAACCTGGTTCGTGTTATGATGTATTATGTGATGCTTCTGGTATGGATTTTGGATGTGTGATGATGAAAGGGGAATATTTTGGTGGCCAATGTCACTCACTAGTTCTTCCCTTGTGAGAAGAACTTCCCTACCCATATACTTGAGTTGGAATCTATTATTCATTAACTCAATTAAATTGCATCCTTGTAATTTTGGGGGAAAATTTATAATATATCCTGATCATAAGATCCTAAAATATATTTTTAATTATAGGGAATTTAACTTGTGATAGAGAAGATATGTGGATTATCATTATACATTTTCTTTTGATATTTCATACAATATTGGGAAAGGGAATGTGTTTTTTGGTCCATTGATTATAATATTACCAATACAAGTCATGATGTAATCGATCAAAGAGTTATTTGTATTGAGGTTTTTTTCTGGGGAAGGAATAGGAGTTAAGGATGTTAGTTTCCAAGTGTTCTCAGCTATGATGAAAGATGGATCTTCTTTTTTATGTGTGATTTATTATTTAGTAGGTGATACAAAATGTGTGACAATGATTTAGTAAAATTATTAATGGTGGAGAGATGTTGGGTGAGTGGTCTCAGCCTCCTAGGAGAGTTTGTTTCCTCCCTAATATGTTGGTTGTTAAGTTTTCTCAAAGGTAGGAGTTGATGGAAAGTGGACACCATTAATATTTTTCTATACAGCCTTGGGATAACAAAATTTCTCATAACCTGAGAAGTCAGTACTGGTGTACAGGGATGATGCGGTTAGATTCATATTGTGTTTCACAATGTCTCATTTGTTAGAAAATAAATGTTGAATACCAGATGACTTCTAGTTAGTTGAAACATTTTACCCTTATTTATATGGAAGTGGGATAATATTTCCATGGAATTAATCATTGGTTTTCCACGGCTTCCTTGTGGGATATATGTTATTTTGGAGATCATTGATTGACTTATAATATCAGGTCACTTTATACCTGTTAAAGAGATAAGGAAATTGGAACAAATTAAAGATGTGTGATTTTTCTGATGGGCATAAAATTTTAAAATATAGGATTTGGAATGTTTTGAAAGAGTTTATGAGTTCCCAGTTTAAATTGAGCATGGATAATCATCCTTAGATGATTGGAAAGATGGTGAGAGTTATCATGGTTCTTATGGATATGCTTCAGGATTACATACTTCATTTTGGAAGATCTTGTGAAAATAATTTTCCTATGATTTAATTTTCCTATTATAATAGTTATCGGGATTTGAAAAATATGGTTAAATTAAAAAAATTTATTTTAATACATGTATATATCTTTAGTGCTAGTGGAGATTTGTCCTTATTTGGGATGAGTCTCATTCAATAGATGATAGAAAAGGTTCAGTTTATCTGAAAATGGTCATTCATAGCACAAAGCACTTAGAAATATTATTATGAACATATTCATTATCTTATGGAGTTTAAGGTTAGTGATTGGTTTTTTCTCATAGTTCCACTTCATTTGGGACATTGTCATTTGGGTAAAAGGGTATGTTGGCGTCAAGGTTTTTTCCCCCTTTGAAATCTTATAATGAATCAAAAAAGTGATTTTAGTCGGAATTAACATATCATTTGACAATGATCCATGATTAATTTTTGATTTTATAGATAAGTAGGTATCCTAAGAATCCATACAATGTAATTTAATGGAAGGATATTGATATTGTGCCTGATACCACAGTTTTTGAGAAACTAGTTCTGATTATGGATCGCTAGGATTAGTTTCTACATGGTAAAATGATTCCCTTGGTCTGAGTATTTTGGTAGTGTTGATGGAATAGCCACAAGATGCGTGAGTGGGAATTGTTGATGGAGAATCATTGGCATTATTTTCTGTGAGTTTGGAATATTGAGAACTTTCTGAGGGTATAAATCTATAATGTTGTGGAGATTATGATATTCTATTATATTCTTATAGGTACTTATTAACCATTGTTTTGATTATTATTTGCTCTGGTCTTTCATTGGGGTCATTTTTGGAGTTCATTGAATTGTTTCGATGCTTATGTGGTTATGCATGTTAGGTGGACTATTAGGGAAGTCCATGTGGTTTGGATAGGAAACTATGTGGCCTGGGTTGAGCCAGTAGAGGGGGAGCACTATTTATCCAATCCATGGGGCCACAAAATAAAAATTACGCACCATTTGATATAGGGGTTTAAATGGGTTTTGAATAGTTAAATAAATCATTCATCTAAACCATTCACCCCAATCAGAATCTCTATATAGGGAACATAGTTACAGTGAATGGTTACTCTGAACCATGTGGCCTCTCTAACAAACCATGTTCATGGTTTTTAACACTTCGTATTTTTAATTAAAAATTCACAGGACCCTGGTTTAACTTATAATGACCCCATAAATTCATATTATCTCATACTAATAATTCTCTAGTGGTTTGGAGGCCTCTCTCTTAGTATTCTAGGCATATTTCCTTTGTTCTAATTAGATCACCTCAAGGTTTGTTTCTTTTTTTATATGGTTTCTCTATTTCTTATTAGATCTTTATTGTATCCCATCACCTCTCATATTGTGGAACTAGAAGGGGAAATATATTACAGATCTAAGGGTTTTGATAGAGAATTGGTGTTTTTTTGTAGATATAAGATTTTGAGGACCCGATATACTCTTCATTATTCACTATCGTCGAAGGCGGTTAGTTTTACCTCCATTTGTGAAGTAGGAATTTCTATACTAATTTTTTTTTCTATGAATTCCAAATTTTAATTTTAAATTTATTTAGTTTATACATTGAAATTGATTTATTTTTTATTTCAATGGTTTTTTTGAAATTAATATTGTTTTTAAACATGATCATTATTGTCGAAGGTAGTTAATTGTACTTCCTTTTTTAAGGTAGGTCTTTCTATACTAAGGAATAATTCTATGAACTTGTTATTTTTCTTGTATATTTGTTTATTTTATTCATTGAAATGAATTTATTTGTTATTTAATTAGTTTTATTTGAAATAAATATTGTTTTTGAATAGTTTCCTATTTAAATATGGTTTTTTTACACTAAGTCTTTAATTAAATGCTTGAATGGTGGTTTTGGCTCAGAAATTGGTTTTTAAAGAGGAAGCATATAATTTTGGCTTAGGAAATGTTTAATAAATTTTGACAATGATTTTTAAATGGATTTCAAAAAACATAGCACATTGGGAACCTTGGTTGTTTTAGGAATGAACATGTCACTCATATTTTTTGTAATCCTAATTGATGTTTTATTTCACTTTAGTGTGTGTGATAAAACAAAAGGTTGTACTGGTTATATTGACCATAGGCTTGGATTAGGGATTATTTATTTTTTTCAAGTATTTTTACCCATATTCTAGATCCCAAATGGTGTTCTTTTTTATTTATGATTGGATTTTCACATGATTTATTGGTCATGTATATTTTCTCACTTTTTTTTACATGATTTATTTGTCATATATATCTTATCAATAGTTTTCACATGATGGATTGATCATGTATGTTTTTTCACTTATTTTCACATGATGTATTAGTCATGGTTAATTTATTACATGTTTTCCGTACGAAATCTTCATCAATAGTATTTATTATACTTTCATTCATTATCACTTATGATCTTACTGTCTTTGAGAATATTAAATTCTTTTATGAAAAAACAAAAGATGACTTATAAATGGGTTTTTATTCCTGAAAATTATTTTTAAAAAATTATATGAGTTAATTACAGAACTACATCATTAATCATATTAGAATTTATATAGACAATGTGGTGGTATCAAAGTTGTATTTTTTTTGTCACACCCTAATTTTTATGTTGGGACGTTGTAGATGTTTTTTTCCAGACTTAGGTCAAGGTAAAGGAATTATGTAGCATGTAGGCTTCTCTTTTAATTTTTTCCTTCACATTTGTATGGTTCGATGGTGAATGTTGGTCCCACTGAGACTTGTTTCTATTATATTATTCTATATTTTGGTTTCATTAGTTTGGCATGGATTTTACGAATTTTTGATGTATCTATTTCTTTCAATTTGTACATTATTTTTATGTCTTGTTTTTTATACAATACTTATTTCGGTTATCTTGTTTTACCTCACTACCATGATGGATCAGGCCGGGTGACTTTCCTAGATAACTTGGGTTATTTTTATATAGGTTTTTTCTTAATTCTATAAAAATCTAAACATAAAATCTTCTTAATATGTAAATGAAACAATTTTTTATGATAATGAAATTGTGGATTGGAAAAATTGATTAACATATATTTTTATAAAAGACTATGTGTAATGAATATGTTTTTAGCATAAAATCTAGGTGTGTGGGCCTAAGAAATTGTAGTATTATTCAAGAATAATAACTTGTAACTCTAACATTGATTTCATGGAATATATTACTGTTTCACCAATAGTAATTTCTTATTGGAATATCATAACTTAAATCTCTAAAGAACTCTATAGAAATTGTATTTTCTATAGGGAATGCTACAATTTATCCATGTTCACTATTTTTTATGTAGAAATAACCAAAAAAATATACCAATCAATTAAAATAATATTATTTTCCATTGTTCTTGATGATTTAAAGTAGATCTTATTAGGTTTGGTCCTTTTTATTCTATTCTTTTACTGAATCTGTTAAGAAGCTTCAGTCCGATATATTTTTATTCTACTTTGAGTGGACTATTCTTCTCTCATGGTATCTCCTATTTTATAATACTATATAAATACCTGGAATGTTTTTCCTCTTTTTATAATATTGGTAACATTTTATATGTATCCTTGATAGATCATTAGTTCTCTCAACTCTCTCCCCTATTCAACAATACAACAGACATTTACAACTCTAATTTTTTTTATTTTTCTATACTTGATGCACAGTTTTATATGCTACCTTCAATAAATTTATGGGGTAACTCTCAATTTCAAAAATTAATATATTTTAATGATAATGTGTAATAAAAACTACATTGACATTCCATACCCAATGATCCTTATATATTCTTTTTTTAAAAGCTGCATATGGGTGAGTTCCCATGTTCTCTTTTTTATTTTAACCAATATCACAAAGAGAATTAAAAAAATACCCATCTTTATTCTTTTTAAGTATCATTTCCCTTTTCCAAAAATTTATATAGATATTTATCCCTATGTAATCAGGTTTTCTTCACCTCAAAATATTTCACCACTAGCTCATGAAAAAATATTAATCAACATTATATAAAAAATAAAGCACCAACATCAATATATCTTCTCTTCTTATTTTTATCGTAAGAGATTCATTAAAAAATAAGTATAGATTTATCTAGTTTTGATAAAATAAATCCCCAAGAGTGGCCTTTTTGGACCCTTTAATCTTGAGAACCCCATCCTCGTGAAGAGATCAGTCCAGAGAGATCCCATGTTGAGAAAGAGTCAATGCCAGTTGAGATGGAAGAGCGTCCTAGAGGTTGACAACCCAATCAGAAAAGGTTTGACACAAAAATCTGTCATCATAGGTGGGTCTCTCCTCAAATCAGACTCACTCAAAACTGGGCAACCTGATAAAATGAGTACATCTGGCTGAAGGATAAATTCTCCTAAAATCTGGCTCCCATGAATTCAACCCTGAACCACCCAAAGAGCAGTTTTTTTAAAAATGTTATTGGGAAATGAGTTATAGGTCGATAACAAACCACACATGTCCTAGGCCAATCCCACCATTTTTAACAATATTCCCCAAAATATGTTTTATTATAGAAATAATTGAACCTATATTAGTTCTATAATCAGGGAGTGTCCACCTTAAACGATACCACATAATTAACCCCGTTCGACATAACATGTTATTGGGTAATGAGGTATAGGTGTGTGCCACACCAAGCCTCTCTGGGGACCAACCCACAACATCCACATAGCATTCCCCATACTAAATTCAAGTGTGGAAAGACTCAATCCTGAAAAGGTACTATTTTCAGGGATGTGTTTTCCATACACAATACGACTTAACCAACCACAGTCTACATAGATTTATATTGAATATATTAAAAATAGATAGTGATGTATCCCAATTTTCCAACTTCTAATTTAGTAATAATTTTATGTATTTTTTATATTAAATTCATGTAAAATAAATATAATCATTATCGCAATTTTATTTTCATACTTAAGAAATTCGGATTTTCTTCACTTTAGGCATGAGTAGACTCCTTACCTTCAATATTACCTCTATTTCTTTATCCCTCAAATAAGCGTGGATCAAACCCAATTTTTTTATTTTAAGGGTACTAATGTTTAGCCATTGCATCATTTTATTTACTTCTTAGGAATATAGAATTTTGAAAACTCTATTTTACCATTTATTAATTTTTCATCTTTGATCTACTTTTTAAAAAACATGAATATCAGCTTATTTAAGTCTCAGGAATGAATCAAAATTAATTTTTTGATAATAAGGACATTAAATATCAGAATAGGTGCCATTAGATTTGAATATCAATTTTGGTCACAGATAATGGGTTTTAAATATTCTCATTAGAAACATACAAATTTACAGAACCAATTATCTCTTCACTTCTCCAAATCACATTTTTCCTCATCTCAATATTGCATGATAGATTCTCATTGCTTCACGATCTTCTAATGATAGATGAACAACATTAGTTTAATAAAAAAATATTAACCACTTCAGAATGTTCAATTCTACAATTTCTTGAGTTCCATAAGGATGGAATCTTATGTGGTTTTATAATCTTAAGTGGTATTAGAAACAACTATATAGTGATGGTATATCAACATTATGATAACATGTTCAAACCATACTAGGACATCTCTCAACCTTACGCTCTGATTTTCCTAACCTTATGAAGTGTTTATATGTGTAACCACTTATATTTTAATATATATTAACATCAAATAAATATTGTTTTGAAAGCACATTTCACCTAAAAAGACAAACTAAATTGAAAAAAAACATGATATATTTTGAATAATAGATATCATTGGTAAAACATAGTCCTTAAATTAACCAGTACAAATTGAACTTACCATATCAAAAAACAAATAAATAATGTAAAAAATAAATATAATTTGGATGTAAAAGTATTTTTTAAGAAGCCTATTTATCTGAACATGGAAGAAAGGAATATTTTCCAGGATTTTTCTGTATACCAAAACCATGTCAAACTCGAGAATTTATAGTTTGGTAAAACCATATATGGGAGATGTTCAAGCTCGTAGAGATTTCCACCAGATCAATTCTTTTTTAACATCCACAAAAAACTATAACCAAATATTATATGATGCTTCAGTTTTATGTGTAGATCATAAGGAATTATATAAGTATAAATTATGATTATAAGAATCTATAAAAAAATATTAATATAGATACATCACTAATTTATATAATCTTCGAAATATTTTTTTTTGAATTCTATTTATTCTAAAAAATTTATTTTTTAGAAAAATAAATTATATTTAAAGAATCTTGGTTTTTCATTTAACAATAATTAGATATATTAACACTAAAATAATCATAAATATTTAGTATACCAGAAGTTTTTTTCCCTATAAAATGAGTTTTGCGATATATATTATGTTTTTATTTAGAAAAACATTTTTTTAAAATATATTTTTAGTAAATTTATAAAATTAACATCATTTTTATATTTATCATGCTTATGTTATTTTAATTTTTTTTATTTTTCTAAAATAATTGATTTTTCACATGACTAGTGAAAAAATAAATTATGTTAATACCGTCACTTTTATATTACATAGAAGTTTTCTAAACCATTTTTATATGAAAAATATAAATTTATAAAGTGAAATAAATCATTTAAAAATACAATGTCAATTTATAAAATTCATGAATATCATTTTAGAATCTCAAGTAATATTTTATAAAAACAAATTTTTGGTTTTTCATTAATTAAATATATTCTTGGGGAAACTAATTTTTGGATTTATTTTAATTTCAAATTCTTATTATTTAAAAAAATATAATATCATTAATAATATTTTAATCAACAATATTAATAATTTTTTTGTGCATAGAACTTCTTCTTGACAATACACTTCTCTAAAAAACGTTTTTCTATATGTTACATGCAGTAAAATTAATCTTAAATTCCCTATACATAGAAAGTTAATTTAATAAAATTATTATTATATGTGAAATAATGATTTTTATACTATTTAATATGGATAAATTTAAATAAATTTATAATATTTATATTGTTTATGTTTACCAAATTCCCACGATAATAGTGAAATAATAATTTTAGAACTATTATTTTATTAATATAAAAGAATTCACATCAAATAGATTAAATTTATATCCTTTAAATAATGTATATAATATTATTTAAAACCTCATAATTGAATAAATGATCACTTTTATTTTATAATAAATAGTGAATACTTTTAAGAATCTATAATGGTCAAAATGTCATTGTTTTACTAAAAATAAATTTCTACACATTATATAGTTTAATTTTAAAGTTAATTTTAAAATTTTTTATAAATTAAATTTGATTAAATATAGTTGATATTTCGTTCAATCACACCATAATTTAATTATATGGACTACGCTATATGATTAAATAAACATAAAATCACTTAGTTAAAAACATGTTACCTAGTTGAAAAGTAAAAGTTTAAAATGAATGAACTTAATGGAAAAATATATAACAGTTTAATAAAAGTTGTGGAAACATTTTTTTGAAAATTTTTTGACCCAAAAAAACTATAATCCACTTTTTCATTTTTTTGATCCATTTCCCTTATAATAGTGGTATGAAATTATTACTATATAAAGGGTGTTATGAAAAGTTCCATTTTCCACACTTATAAAAGGGGGTCACTTACGCCTCTTCAAAGATACACCTACCATTAAAATTACGATATAAAAATCTACCCTTTTAATCTCCTTATATCCCTACCAATAAAAAATAATACCCTATTCACTCATACTTAGCCTAAGAAATTCATTTTTAAGGGACCTTCCAAGGAACAAATCAAGTCTCCAACCAAAGTATTTTCTCCATAAGTTTTTATTCTTAATCATACTCAACATAATATCCTATAAACATCATAATATAATGAATTCTGTATAATTATTATATTTTTTTATTTTTATATTAATGATAAAACCCTTATTTATCCATTTCCATCCACTTAGAAAAATTAAGTAACATCAATAATGTCTTTTCTTAGATTATTGCCTCCAAGACGAATAATGTTTTTTAATTTTTATTCTAGTTTAAAATTATTTATAAAAACATAATTTAATATCATAAAAAATCAAATAATAATAATAATAATTCTATTATGATGATATTATTTCAAATAATCTTCTTCTTAATCATACTCAATGTTCGAGTTAAAGTGTGTTTAGGTGTTGGTCGATTTAACCGATTACATGAAAAATACCTTAAAACAAAATTACAGGTGAAAAATGGAAAATAAAAAATAATATTATTATAATACATTAATAAATTAATTATTGTTTTATTGTTTTTTCAGTATCATAATAAGTACGCAACTTATTATTAAAGTAACATTTCTGTTTGCTAAAATTACAAAAATAAGCTGTTATAATTTCAAATTTTGTATAATGTAACCAAAAAATATATGTAAAAAATTAATAAAATTTTAAATAAAAATAAATTATAAATTAAAAAATAATAAATGATATATATATATATAATTAATTTTTTTATCAAATTATGGACAACCATATCAAAATTATTAAACTGGCACAAAATAGTTGAAGATATTAACACCTGATGTTCATAATATGTTTTAACCCGATAAAGTATTCATGATAAAGAATTATAATATAAATTATAATTGGATAATATTTATTATAATTTTTATTAATTTTTTTTAAATTTATCTATGTTTGTTTTATATGATTAAAGTGCGTCTTCAACTAAATAAGGGAACAATGTGAGTAATTTTCATCTCAAATTTTAATAATAGAGACATGTTTGGTAGTATACACATAATTTAATTTATGTGGTTAATATACTGATGAAATGAGATATAATATAGTGATTTATATCTTAATTATGGTATTTTATGTTCAATTATAATCCCTCTCTTTAATGTGTTCTGATTAAAATATTATTCAACATATAAGGGTTTCTTTATCCAAAATCTAAAGTCTTTAAGACATGTTTATGCTATACATCAAGATTCCATTTCAATGGAATAAATACCTCCCTTTTCATTTTTTTACTTTTATACTATTATATTCAATGATATTAAATTTTCTATTTAACGTTATTACTATCATGGTGTATTGATTCTAATGTTACAAATTATGTAAGAGTTTTTGTGACTCAAATATTTTCTTTGTGACGTAATAACACTAATTTTACTATAATATTTTTATAATTTTTTATTATACCCTATAATGATGTTTTATTGTGTTTCCTTATTCTTTTCTAGGTAAATCATGTTTCACACCAAATTATTCTTCTTTGATGGTTAAATATTTCCATTAAAATTCATTTTTTATGAATAATTCCAATTTATTTTATTAGATTCTTCCTTTATATCCACGTTTTTACTTATAAAAAATATTCACCCTTTAAAATACTGTTTTTAAAATCTCAATATATCATGTTATAACAATTAATTATTTTAAAACAAAATATTCATTATTCTTTAAAAAATGTGGGTTATCAATAAGGATATTTCAAAATGTTTAAAAGGTTTTTTTATAATTACAAAATAAAATGTTTTGTCATCCAATCTAAATTTTGTTTTGAAAAACTATATATATTTTTCAAGGATACATTATTAGTAGTTCTGTAACACCCTGAGATTTTATGAAAAATAATTTTTTATTTCTTATGTTATACGCAACACCAAAGGAATCTTTCACTACACAAAACACTGGATTGGCTTGCGTTACACACAATCACGACCTTTCTCAATAGCGTGTGTAGTACGCAATACTGGGTTTTACTAAATAACAATATATTGTTATAATATTATTATGGACTAGATGTTATGAATAGTATTAACTAAATTTTGAATTTTATAACATTATTATTCATCTTACACATTTTATAGAACATGGTATGAGAACAAAATAAAATTTTCGGGTAAAATAAGTATTTTTCAAAAAATGCAGTTTTGCCGCCTTTTGATGGCGCACCCACTTTAAATATAGTTTTTGAAATGTTTATAAGTTAAATTTGAAAAAATAAAATTCTTTTTTGGAATCAGGATATAAAAATTTACTTTGGATAAAATTTTCATATTGTTCTGATAACTTTCATATTTTAATGAATAATAAAAACACGCTATATTTTAATTAAAAAAACTTTTTTCTTTGCGATAATTTATATTGTTAAATTATAATATTGAATGGTTTTAAAGTATAAATAGAATATATTTTAACCATTTAATATAATCTATGTCATTACCATTAATTTTACATTGAATTCATAGGTAAAAATATTTCAATCTTTGGCAATGTTTTAACTTTTAAAACCCGTTTTCTTAACAATAGTATTAATTTTAAATTAATTACTGTAACTTATATGTTTTCAATTTTGAAAAATGGATTCCATATTTGAATTTAGTGGGCCCAAATTATTTTAATAGGTTACTCTTATTTTTTTGATATTATGAATAGTAACAATGCTAATTTTTATTTACTATAGTTAAAGGTAAATCGGGTAATAAAGGCTAAAATTAAGATTATAAAATTACCCTAACACCTGTCGAAATTCTATTAGATGACTAAAAGTAGACCCATATCACCTGAGGGTCGGATTATATTCATTTTTTGGAATTTTAACCATGAAAATAATTTAATTATTATTAAAACCAAAGAAAGTGACAACATGTCACTTTTTTAAATCTTATAAGTATAATAATTTTAATTTAGTGATAAACATCATGAAACTTCAAACATGAATAGTATCTGGAAATATAATAAAATTATATACATCTTGTTAATTTATTTAGAATTTTTAGGGATTAAATAATTACAATTAAAGGTGACACAATAGTGATGTTGAAATTATTTTATTGATTGAAATATAAAATAAATGGTTTTAAAAATAATAAAATAAATATTATATTAACTATTTAATGTGATCAAATAATTTTATATATAAATATGAAATGTTATAAATATATTAAAGCTTTTGGTTCGAACATATCTTCTGTGTGGATTTTATTTAAATTCAAATAAATGAATAGCATCAAAATTGACACTATTGTTATTTTATAAAAATAACATAATATAAAATTGTTTAAAAATCACAAAAATATTTAAAGATTATAAATTAAAATTTATATGGTCTAAAATTTCCTATATTATCCAATTATGGACAATTATAAAACATATAAGTAATTATTTATAACAATTTAAAATTTAAAATCTTATTACCACAAATAAAATTAAATAGATTAAATAAGGACAAATTAAGCTGATAATGTTTGAAATAAATTCCCAACATGTCTAAATTTTATTGGTTGATGATATTAAAAACCTATCTCATCTAATATTTTGATATGAGTCATTTTGTAAGTTTTTATGTGGGGTTTGAATTTATTATGAATTAATATTTTTGAGAATTTCAAAGGTGCCCCTCTCCTCCATTATAAAAGGGCACCTCCTCCCTCTCCTATTTACACAACTTTGAGCCTTCAATATCAGAAAAAACCTGCCCATTTCCCTTCTCAACTTCCCTATAAACATACTAGAGGTCCTGGTATTATTCAAAGACCAATTTACTGCCCTAAGCATAGGTTTCAAAGAGGCGTGTCGAAAAAGAGGTATTATCCGTTACCGATTCTTTCAAATTTATTTATTCTTCTACTTCATATTCTTTAGTTGTTTCATTATAAAGTAACAACATCAGTATCAATAATATAATTATATGTTATTATAAATATGAAACAACCTGATTTCACCTTCTATCCATCCTACGGAAAATGAAATCAACGCGCGTGCGTACGTAAGGAATACCGTCTCCACGCCGTGGTGTAATCTGTTTTCCACACCACCATACTTGGATGGGTATAATGGTGTAAATAATAACTATATATTATTATTTTAAAGTGATATTGATTCTGAAATAGGATACATACATTTCAATACAATTCCACGATAATGAGAATGATATCATCGCTCGTGCGTACGTACGACCTACCGTCTCCACGATGTGATGCGACTCGTTCTACATGATCTTCATTGAATAATGATTATATAAATGAATTGAATGAATAAATATGATATATATTACACTAATACCATTATGGAAATTAGGTATCTATAACCTCAAAAAATAATAAGAATTTATTCGACAAAACATGCATAAGAACATAAAGCAATGAACACCCAAATAACAAGTAACAATTAAATATTACTAATAAGAAGATAAGAATATGAACATATATGATATAATAACAATTAATATAATTATTTAACAAGTCAATAAAATTATTTAAATCATTATATAAGAGGTTCAGACAAGTACAAAGCATATCAGACCTAAGGTAAGGTAAAATCTTCCAGTCTCATTTTTATCCGAGATTGTTTATAATTCATAATTTACTAGGGAATATTTATCATCCACATCCATGTTTCCTCAATACGTAATATTATTTATTTCCTCATACAATTTTTTAAATCAAATTTTACCAATTGGGGAGTTTTTAGTAAATGATATGAAAGGAATATTTTTTCATTTTTGGTACGAGGTACTTTTTGACTTTTTCGGCCAAAGTACGAGAAGAATGTTTTTTTAAATTATACGGAATGAATGGAATTTTATGATTTCATAGAACATTATTTCCATGAATATTCCTTTAAAGTTTTTCATGTTTATTTTTAATCAACTTCTTTTAGTTTAAAATTGTATGACATGTTAAGAAAGGGAAAAACTTTTTGAAGTAAAAAGGATATTTTCCTCAAGAATGGAGTTCATGTGTTTTATCAAAATTATTTTCCATCTAAGATGATATATGGTTCTGTTTCTATCCCTATTTTTACATTTATTTGATTATGTTATGATGGAATTAATTTTATAATGTCCTTTTATCTTATATGGATTATGTTATGATGGCATTATGTTTAAGAATCCCATTTTTATTCAAGGGTTATGCTATGATTTATGATTTTTTGGAAAACATAAGAATGGTTTCATTATTAGATGGGTGGGACCTATATCTCCCTCCAATGAATTGGTTAAAGATTTATATCTCATAAGATATACATGGCTGGAACGGAATGTTAATTTGGTTCAGTGATACAGGACTTGAATGGGGAGTGAACTCGGTTCAGTAATGGACTTTGTCTGCTATGATGGTCTTCGAATTTGGCCTTGAATAATATGAAATGATTTTCTATGATTATGTGTGTATTCTATAAAGTTTTATGTTTTATGTTATGATTATTGGGATTACATTTCACTACTATGATTTATCCCATGTTATGAAATTATGATCTCTTTTGTAGGTTTAGATTTTCAAAATGTTATGTTCTTATGAATATGATATGATTGATAGTTCATTTGTTTACCCTTAGTGAGTATTTGAGATCACCCTTTTGTATGTTTTCTTTTCCCTAGGTCAAGAAGAAGGATATTAAGTAGGATATGCCAATAGGGACTCTAAATATGATGAAATAAATGGGAGAAAATGTAGATGATTTATGAACCAGTTGTTTATGTTTCCCAGTTTCTAAAGAAAATATACCTATATGGTCCTTTCATGGTTTTGTTATATGTAGTAATTAGTATGCTTCAATTCTGAAGTAATAACAATGTATGTAAAGTATGGTTCTTTATAGTTGGTATCAGAGGAAAGGTATAATCAAACATTGTAAACTAGGATGTGAAATCCTTAGTAAGAACTCTATGGATATGTCTAAACATAGAACTCAATATTAATTTTTTAGAAATGGCCATGAACAACCTTTGATAAGACCTAATGTTTGAAATTTTATTCTTGATTATGTGGTTTTCCTGTTATGATTAGTGTTTCTCACACTATGCTTCTTGGTTTTAGTCAATGGCTAGAACCCGAAGGAATCGTGTTAATGCTGAATGTGATGGGAAATGCAATGATTGTCCGCCTGAGCAACCAAACATTATGGGAGTTGGAATGAAAAATCTTGTAGCCATGCTCAAACCACTTTCTCAAGCTATGAATCATGCTGGACTTCCAAACGAGCAAAGGAAAGAGCAACATTCTGTTGAGTCCTTCATGAGGCAGCATCCACCTTCATTCAACAGGTCTTCTGATCCATTAGTGGCTAAACAATGGATCAGTGCCACTAAAAAGATATTTTTAGTTCTACAATGTTCTGAACATGATAAAGTCATATTATCAGTATATCATTTGGAAGGTGAAGCTGTTCAATGGTGGAATCTTATTAATAATACACGGAAAAGGGATCAAATTGAGTACATGGAATGGGACGAGTTCAAGAAATTATTCCTCAATAAGTACTTCCCTTGTATTCTTTGAACAAAGATGGAGAAGGAGTTTCTTGAACTAAAGCAAAAGGATGATGAATATGTTGGTACCTACGAAGAAAATTTTACAAGACTTATAGGGTACGCTTCCGAAATTATTATCCAACCTGAGAGTAAAATCGATCGATTCTTTAGTGGTTTAAAACCAAGTATTCGAAGGGCGTTAGCCATAAGGGACTTCATTAGCTATGAGGAAATTGTTCGATGTGATCTCAAGGTTGAGATGGATATTGGAGTAACCCATCATTCATATGGGTTTGATAAGAAGACGAAAATAGAATTCAAATGAAAATCTAAAGAACACACTGAAAATAAGATGAGTTTTCCCTTATGCTCAATGTGTGGAAAGAAACATGGAGGGAATTGTCTTAAAGGGAAAAGTAAATATTTTAAGTGTGGAAAATAAGGTCATCGGGCAGATGAATGTCGAAATAATGGGAAGAAGATTTCTAATGATGCGAACAAAGAATGGGATACACAAAACGCACCTCATACACTTTAATGTTTCAAGTTCAAGGAAATGGGGCATTATGCTAATCAATGCCATAATCCAAGGTTTGTTGATGATGATCGACGTCAACAAACTCATAAGGCCAAAGACAAAGGAAAGTCACATGCAGTTTCTATCGGTGATGTGGAGTATGATAACGAAGTGGTGAAAGGTACACTTACCATCCACTTTAAAGTAACAAATGTTTTATTTGATTCTGGATCCACCCACTCTTTTATTTATGAATAATTTTATTACGGTATCATCATATTACCTCAGCAATTAGATTTTGAGTTATCTATGACAACCCCTAATGGCACAATAGTCGCATCAAAAGATTACAATTCTTCTCTGATTAAAGTTTCTAGGAAAGTGATTCCTGCAAATCTTGTGATCCTTCCTATAGTGGAATTTGATATGATTCATGGCATGGATTGGCTTTCTTTATATGGAGATAATATTAATTTTTAAATAAGGGAAGTCACATTTCATATTCTAGATCAATCTATGATCGTCTATTGATGCATGGATGAATATAACCTTCTAGTGGAAATTTCTTCCATCTTATGGGTCTTGATTCCAATAAATGATGGTTATTTATCTCAAATGGTTGGAGAGAAACTCACAATTAAGAATATTCCCATTGTACGAGAGTTTGATGATGTCTTTACAGAGGAATTTCTAGGTCTTCCACCAAATCATGAAGTTGATCCTTCAATAGAACTCATACTGGGTGCTTTACCTATTTCAAAGACACCTTATAGAATGGCCCCAATTGAGTTGCAGGAATTGAAGAAGCAACTCCAAGACAATATTGATAAAGGATTCATATTCCCTAGTGTGTCACCTTGGGGGCACCTATTCAATTTGTTAAGAAGAAAGATGGATCAATGAGACTCTGCATTGATTATCGAGAACATAACAAGATCACTATCAAGAACAAATATCCTCTCCCATGCATTGATGACTTATTTGACCAACTACAAGGAGCTCAATACTTTTCCAAGATTGATCTTTCTTCAGGGTATCATCAATTAAGGTTCAAAAGGGAGGATATAACAAATACAGTTTCCGTACAAGGTATGGACACTATAAATTTATAGTGATGCCATTTGGTCTTACTAATTCCCCTGTTATCTTCATGGATCTAATGAATAGAGTCTTTTGAGTCTATCTTGATCAGTTTTTGGTAGTCTTTATAGATGATATAATCTTATATTCAAAGAGTAAGGAATAACATAAAGATTACTTGATAATTTTATTGAAGACCCCGAGAAAAGATAGTTTTTATTCCAAATTTACCAAGTGTGAATTTTGGCTTCAAAAAGTTGCATTTTTGGGTCACATAATCTCAAAAGAGGGGATATCTGTGGATCCAGCAAAAACAGAGGTTATCGAAAGATGGTTGAGACTAACAACAGTAACTGAGATCTGATGTTTTCTTGGTCTGGCTGGATATTATCTACGTTTTGTGAAAGATTTTTCAAGGTTATCTAATCCACTCACCAGGTTGACTTGAAAAGGAGTTAAGTTCTTTTGGATGGAGGAGTGTGAAGAGAATTTCAAAGAGTTAAAACGAAGGTTATCTAGTGCACCTGTGCTCACACTACCGTGTAGTGGATAAAGGTTTTTGATCTACAGTGATGCATCCAAGAAGAGACTGGGGTCTGTTCTCATGAAAAATGATATGGTGATAGCTTATGCCTCACGACAGTCGAAAATCCATGAGCAAAATTACCCAACTCATGATTTGGAGTAATTCACGGTAATATTTTCATTAAAATTATTGAGGCATTATATTTATGGTGAAAAGTGTGATATTTATACTAATCATAAAAGTTTAAAGTATATTTTGACAGAAAAGGAGCTGAATACGCGCCAAAGAAGATGGTTGGAGTTTATTAAGGACTACGACTACTCAATTCATTATCACCCTGGGAAAACAAACAAGGTGGTAGATGAATTAAGTCAACAATACCATGCTAGCTTATCCATGATGAGGATCATAAAAGATCCAATATTTATGGATTTACAAAGTATGGATCTTAGAATTTTAATGGATGGGGAAAAATCGTTTCTTTCTCAAATGAATGTTCAACCATCTATACATGTGACGAATAAAGAGGCACAGAAAGAAGATGTAGAGTTACAAAAGAAGGTAAAAAATGTTCCTGAATTCCAAATTGATTGTGATGAAATAATAAGGTTCAGGAATTGAGTTTGGGTTCCTCCCATCCTAGAATTAAAGAAGGAAATATTGGATGAAGCTCATAGTTCTTCATTCTATATTCACCCTGGAAGCACAAAGATGTATAGGGATCTTAAAGAGTACTTCTTTTGGGATGGAATGAAAAGAGATATTGCTGAATATGTCTCTAGATTCTTGGTTTGTCAGCAAGTTAATGCTGGGAGACAGAAGTCTAAGGGAATGTTACAACCATTGACCATACTAGAATGGATATGGGAAAAAATTACTATGGACTATGTCACTGGACTTCCTAAAACATCCAAAGGAAATAATGTTATCTGAGTCATAGTTGATTGCCTTACGAAGTCGGCACAATTCATTGCTATTAGAGAAGATTTATCTCTTGATCAGCTTACCAGGATATATGTAAAGGAATTGGTAAGATTGCATGGATTGCCAATTTCCATTATATTTGATCAGGATCCAAGGATTACCTTGAAGGTTTGGCAATGTCTTCAGCATACTTTGGATATAGAGTTGAGTTTCAGTACTGCTTATCATACTCAGAAAGACGGTCAGTCTGAGAGGACAATTCAAACTCTAGAAGACATATTGAGAGCTTGCTCTATAGATTTCAAAGGTGGTTGGTATGAACACCTAGCTTTGGTGGAATTTTCTTATAATAATATCATTTACTCCATTATTCAGATGGCTCTTTATGAATCTCTCTATGGAAATAAATGTCGAACTCCAATATGTTGGGATGATGTTGGGGAAAGAAATCTATTAGGACTTGATCTTGTTGATGAGATGGCAGAAAAGGTCTGATCTATTCAACAACACATAAGAGCAGCTCAGAGTTAAAAAAAAGTTATGCCGACATTCGAAAAAAAGACTTATAGTTTGAAGTGGGTGATAAAGTGTTGTTAAGAATATATCCTTGGAAAAGAGTAATGAGATTTGGAAAGAAGGGACAGCTGAGCCCTAGTTATATCGGTCCTTTCGAAATATTGGATCATGTTGGGAAGGTAGCTTATAGATTGGCGCTTCCATCGAATCTCTCTCAAGTTCATGATGTGTTCTGTGTATCTCTCCTGATAAAGTACATACCTGATCCATCACATGTATTAAGCTCAGAAGTTGTACAGCTGGAGCAAGATCTATCTTATGAAGAACAGCCGATAGAGATTCTGGATCGTAGTGAAAAACTTCTATGAAACAAGACCACTTTCTTGGTTAAAGTTTTATGGAGGAACCACCAATTATAATAAGCTATATGGGAACTTGAGGATATGATGAGGGAGAAGTATCCTCATCTGTTTGTTAAAAAATGACGAATTTCAAGGGTGAAATTCATTTTAAGGGGGTAGAATGTAACACCCTGAGATTTTATGAGAAATATTTTTAATGTCTTATGTTATATGTAACACAAAAGGAATCTTTCACTACACACAACACTGGCTTTTCTTTTGTTACACCTAATTGTGACCTTCCTCGATAGCATGTGTAGTACGCAATACCGGGTTTTACTAAACAACGATATATTTTTATAATATTATTATGGACTAGCCATTATGAATAGTATTAACTAAATTTTGAATTTTATAACATTATTATTCATCTTACACATTTTCTAGAACATGGTATGAGAACAAAATAATTTTTTCGGGTAAAATAAGTATTTTTCAGAAAATGCAGTTTTATCGCCTTTTGATGGCGCACCAACTTTAAATCTAATTTTTGACATGTTTATAAGTTCAATTTGAAAAAATAAATTTCTTTTTTGGAATCAGGATATAAAAATTTACTTTGGATAAGTTTTTCATATTATTCTGATAACTTTCATATTTTAATGAATAGTAAAAACAAGCTATATTTTAATTAAAAAACAACTTTTTTCATTGAAATAATTTATATGGTTAAATTATAATATTGAATGGTTTTAAAGTATAAATAGAATATATTTTTACTATTCAATATAATTTATGTCATTACCATTAATTTTACATAGAATTCATAGGTAAAAACATTTCAATCTTTGGCAATGTTTTAACTTTTAAAACCAATTTTCTTAATAATAGGATTAATTTTAAATTAATTACTGAAACTTCTATGTTTTTAATTTTGAAAAATGGATTCCATATTTGAATTTAGTCGGTCCAAAATATGTTAATAGGTTACTCCTATTTTTTTTGGTATTATGAAAAGTAACTACGGTAATTTTTATTTACTATAGTTAAAGGTAAATTGGGTAATTAAGGGTAAACATAAGATTATAAAATTACCCTAACACCTGAAAAAATTCTATTTGATGACTAAAAGTAGACCCATATAACCTAAGGGTCAGATGAGATTCATTTTATGGACTTTTTACCATGAAAATAATTTAATTATTATTAAAACCAAAGAAAGTAACAACATGTCACTCTCTTAAATCTTATAAGTATAATAATTTTAATTTAGTGATAAAATTCATGAAACATAGAACAGGAATAGTTTCTAGAAAGATAATAAAATTATCTACATTATTTGAATTTATTTATAATTTTTTGGGATTAAATACTTATCATTAAAGGTGACACAATAGTGATGTTGAAATTATTTTATTGATTGAAATATCAAATAAATGGTTTTAAAAATATTAAATTTAATATTATATGAACTATTTAATGTTATCCACTAATTTTATAAATAAATATGACATGTTATGAATCTATTAAATTATTATTTTTGAACATATCTTCTGTGTGGATTTCATTTAAATTCAAATAAATGAATAGTGTCAAAATTGACACTATTGCTATTTTATAAAAATAACATAATATAAATATTGTTTAAAAATCACAAAAATATTTAAAAATTATAAATTAAAATTTATATGGTCTATAATGTCATAAATAATAAAATTATTGACAATTAACAACACATAAGTAATTATTAATAACAATTTAAAATTAAGAATCTTATTTCCACAAATAAAATTAAATAGATTAAATAAGGATAAATCAAGTTGATAATGTTTGAAATAAATTCCCATAATGCCTAAATTTTATTGTTTGATGGTATTACAACTCTATCGCATCTAATATTATGATTTGAGTCATTTTGGATGTTTTTATGAGGGGTTTGAATTTATTTTAAATTAATATTTTTGAGGTTTCCAAAGGTGCCCCTCTCCTCCCTTATAAAAGGGCACATCCTCCCTCTCCTCTTTACACAACATTGAGGCTTCAAGATCAGAAAAACCCTGCCAATTTACCTTATCCAATTCCTTAGAAACATAGTAGAGGTCCTAGTCTTCTTCAAAGACCAATTTTAGTGCCCTAAGAGGAGGTTTCAAAGAGGCGTGTCGAAGAAGAGGTAATATTCGTTACCGATTCTTTCAAATTTATTTCTTCTTCTACTTCCACTTCTTTAGTTGTTTCATAATTAAGTAAAACATAAGTATCACTAATATATTGATATGTTATTATAAATATGAAACAATCCTATTTCACCGTCTATCCATCCTACGGAAAACAAAATCACCTCGCGTTCGTACGTACGGAATACAGTCTCCACCCCGTAGTGTAATTTGTTTTCCACCACCACATTACATGGATAGGTATAATGGTGTAAATAATAAGTATATATGATTATTTCAAAGTGATATTGATTATTAAATATTATACATTCACTTCGATACAATTACACGATCATGGGAACGATATCATTGCTCGTGCGTATATACGGCATACCGTCTCCACGATGTGATATGACTCATTCTACATGATCTTCATTGAATAATGATTATATAAATGAATTTAATGAATAAATATGATATATATTACAATAATACAATTCTGGAAATGAGGTATCTATAACCTAAAAAAAATAATAAGAATTTATTCGACAAAACATTCATAAGAACATAAAGCAATGAACATCTGAATAACAAGTAGCAATGAAATATTACTAATAACGAATATAATAATATGACCATATATGATATGACAACAATGAATATGATTTTTTAATAAGTCAATGAAATTATTTAAATCATTATATAGGAGGTTCAGACACGTACAAAGCATATCATACCTAAGGTAATGGAAAATCTCGCAATCTAATTTTTATCTGAGATTGTTTATACTTTAGAATTTACTGGGGAATATTTATCATCAGCATCCATGTTTCCTCAATATGTAATATTATTTATATATTCCTATAATTGTTTAAATCAAATTTTACCCATTGGTGAGTTTTTAGTAAAATATATGAAAGGAATCTTTTGTTGTTTTTGGTACGGGGTACTTTTTGACTTTTCCGGCCAAAGTACGAGAAGAATGTTTCTTCTAACTTATACAGAATGAATGGAATTTTATGATTTCATAGAACATTATTTCCATGAATCTTCCTCTAAAAGTTTTCAAGATTATTTTTAATCAACTTATTTTAGTTTAAAATTGTATGACATGTTAAGAAAGAAAAAATGTTTTTGAAGTTGAAGGGATATTTTCCTCAATAATGAAGTTCAAGTGTTTTATCAAAATTATTTTCCATCTAAGATAATATAGGGTTATATTTCTATCCCTATTTTTACATTGACTTGATTATGTTATGATGGAAATAATATTATGATGTCCTTTTATCTTATATGGATTATGTTATGATGGAATGATGTTTAAGAATCCCATTTTTATTACATGGGTTATGCTATGATTTATGATTTTGTGGAACACATAATAATGGTTTCATTATGAGATGGGTAGGAGCTATATCTCATTCCAAGTCATTGGGTAAAGATTTATATATCATGAGATATACATGGATGGAACGACAAGTTAATCCGGTTCATTGATACAGGACTGGAATGAGGAGTGAACTCGGTTCGGTAATGGACTTTGTCCGCTATGATGGTCTTGGAAATGAGCCTTGAATAATATGAAATGATTTTCTATGATTTTGTGTGTATGTTAAAAAGTTTCATGTTTTATGTTATGATTATTGGGATTACATTTCACAACTATGATTTATCCCATGTTATGATATTATGATATCTTTTGTAGGTTAATATTTTCAAAATGTTATGTTCTTATAAATATGATATGATTGATATTTCTTTTGTTTACCCTTACAGAGAATTTGAGCTCACCCTTTTGTATGTTTTCTTTTCCCCAGGTCAGGAAGAAGGATATTAAGTAGGATATGCCAAAAGGGACTCTAAATATGATGAAATAAATGGGAGACAATGTAGATTCTTTATGATCCAATTGTTTATGTTTCCCAGTTTCTAAAGTCACTATACCTATATGGTCCTTTCATGTTTGGTCGCAAGATAGGCCTCTTTATTGAATCAAAAGAAATGTATCAAGATACTGAGGAATCGAAAACAGATATAAAGGATAGAAAGAACACCTTTAGGCCATTTTAGACCGTGTGTTCATATTGTGATTAGGGGAGCATCCACCCCACCCATGAGGATGTTGCCCTCTTCTCCATGTTTTGGCCCACGTACACGGTCCCCCTCCATCATCAATAAATTCAGAATCATCAGCATCCGCCATCTCATCCAATCCACATGTATGTAAAGTATGGTTCTTTATAAGTTTGTTTTTTAAATTAAAAATTTTCAATGTATTTTACCTTTCTTATTATGAGATTTTCATGTCATTTAATTCCATTTTTATTAAAGATTATTTTAAGAGTAAAAGTTTTCAAATTACTTTCACTTATCTTTTTTATAAAACATTATATTATTTTCAATAATATATTATTATAAACTCTTTATAATAATTTTTTTAAAAATACTTCTCTACCCCTCCATAAAAAATCTTATGTAATTTTTAATTTATCTTTTATAGCAATGTTTAATAGGTTTTCTGTAATCCTTTTTATTTTCAATTATATTTTTACTCCATGGTTTATCTCTTATAAACTGATGTTTTTATCATACATTATTTTTTATTATGATATTAATCCTTTTAAAAAATGATATTTTAGTATCATGTGATTTATTAAGTTTATACTATGTGATGGATTTAAGAAAAATATTTCTCCCATGGGTTATCTATGATAAGATGATGATTGATTTTATGTGGCACACATTTGTATAGATGATGATAGATGGGGTCATATATAACCCTCCATTAATTTGGTTTATGTTTATATCTAATGAGATATTTACAAATGGATATAATTAGTTTTTTATTATAGTTATGGGCTTGAAGAGTTTAGTCACATTTTTTGGATTGGACATAATGAGTTTGTTAACATAAGCATGGTAATAACAAGTTATCTCACACAAGTTTTCCTATAATAATAGTTGTTATAAATTTCTATATATTTTATCATGTTTTTATAAATTATACATTTATTCATCAAGTTATTACAAATTTTTGATATTCCTTTCAATTTAAATGAAATATCATGTTTTCAATATTATGCCTTATTTTTAAAGTATTCTATACTTTTATGTTACACTCACATGTTATATGAATGTAGAGGTTTGTTTTTATCTTGTTTGTATCCTTTTCAATTCCATAATGATATTTTTAGGATATTATATTACTATATCATGTTTTATTATTATCATTTATTGTATTAGATCTTGTTTATGATATCTATGTCTTCCTCACATTTTCCTTCTTGTTATGTTATGCTTTACCATTATTGAGTTCTTATGATTACTCAATTAATATGTTTACGATACCCAAGTTAGGAAAATTATTATATCATGTGATATTCATATAAATGGGTCAATAAGAGCATTATAATGGAGAAATTTTCATAAGTTAACTAAAATAAGATGTTTATATAGCTAATTTACAAGTCACTAAACCTTTTAGTACTTGGTTTTTGAGACTGTTGTGATTTGTATTTTCAAAAATATGATATTATTATAATATTTATGTAATTTGTATCATCAATCAATTAAATTGGTATCATACCAGGGTTTAGTTATTTTGTATATTAGTTTAGATATTATTGGATATTAGTTTAACTACCATTAGTTTTATGGTTATTTAACCTTAGTTAAAACCATAGAGTTGAGTCTATGTATAAGATGATATCATGAAATATAGGTAATGTTTGGAAAAATTGATTTTCTTACTGATACATCCCCATTATGAGACTGTAATGTGTATTCGTTTTTGGCACAAATGCACCTAGGGGTAATCGTCCTTAAAAGTGTCGATTAAGAATTGACTCGACTAAAACAAATCAATTTAATATTCTAGAATCATTATAATTATAATTAGTTGGATTCACATTCAAACTAAAAAATTTATTTATGTAGTTAAAATCCCTATTTTTTCCAATTCATAATGAAATTTAAAATTTATTTAAATAAAAAAAATGAATCACCCGTAATTTAGATTATTCATAAGCTATTTCTATTAAAAAATATTCTACCACTGAACATTATTTTACAGTGATAGAAAGTGGCTTTATTAGTTCTTAGAATGTACTAACTACCTAAGAGGTGTTAAAATATGAACTTTATTAGTGCTAGGAAAAATAACTAATAAAGGCACCATTTATTCATGTTAAATAAAAGGACTAAAAATGTGGCCTTTATTAGTGCTTTTTCCTACCACTGATAAAGGGTCCCTTTATCGGTGTTTAAAAGGCATCAGTAAATCCACCCTTTATCAGTTATTTTCTTTATCACTGATAAAGGGTGACTTTATCATCACTTTTTTCTAGAATAGATAAAATTTAAAATAAATTATATATTTATGTGACCACCCATTTCTTAGTGCTCGCATGCCACCTTTCTCAGCCCTATCCATCACCGCAACTGACTCTTAACCACTCTCATGTAACCCCACACATTAATAGTAATCGTGACACCCCTTTCTCAGTGATAAATATATTATCTACCACCCATGAATGGCTCTAATTGAACCCATGACATGTAATCGGTAATGTGAATCCCTTACCACTGTACTGCCTTGTTCTATTATTCATTTTTTGATATTTCAATTCATTTATATATATTTACGTACATATTTTTTAGAAGTGTATGATATATATATACACACACACTTATAATTATTTAAATATATTATATATTAATATGAATTTATATATATTATAATATAAATATAAATATATATATATATATATTAATACACACACATATGTATATATAATCATTAAATATCCTTATCAATGAATTATTATGATGTAAATAAAATGGATTTTTTATAAATTTAAATGAAATGAATAATAGATATTCATTTCCTTTTATTTATCAAATTTAAAAACACATTATTACTTAAATATGTATAAATTTATATTTATATAATTGAATTATTATAAGTAAATATAAGAAAATATGCTTATATTTTACTATAATTAAAAATGCATTATGATAAATGAAAAAAAATTAAAACAATAATATCTATATAAATGTAATCCCTAAAAATAATTTTAGCCCCCACTAAAAATAGATAAGAAGACCCTCCAAAATGAAGCTGAAATACCATAAAATAAAACAAAATAGGGCTTCCCAACTGAAAACTCACTTTTGGAGGCCTTATTAACCCTTTACCATTAATTAATTAGTGATCAGGGTTTTCTCAAGTCACCATAGTGTATACAACTTCACAGGCATTGATTTGATATGTGGTAGAACCCAAACAGACACCCTGATCAAAATTTGTGGTTGTTTGAAGTTGAAGTCATGTTTTAAACTTATCTTCAACCATTCATTAATTCATTTAATTTTTAAGTCATCCAGTTGTTATTAAATGACTCTTACTAAATAATAACAATAAAAATATTAATTAATATTATTTTTTAATTATTTTCTAATCCATTTTCACTTAATAAATTTTATATTAATTGTAAATGTGTATTAAGCGCTATCTAAATCATATTTAAAAATATTTTATATTTATATCAATATAAATATATAAATATATAAATATATTATTTTATGTAAATAATTTTTTTATACGTTAAAAATCATTGAAAAAGGATGGTCTTTATCAGTGATAGTAAAAAATAATTTGATAAATCACCCCCTTCACTTTACCAGTGCTTTTGTTTTCTTGAATTGATAAGGGCCCCACTTTATCAACACATTTGTTTATAGCACTAATAAATCCACCCCATTAGTGGGTTTTAGAACCTTTTAAGCCCCCTACCATTGATTTTTTATTAGGACTGATAAATCCCCTCCCCCTGTCATCAATTTTTTAGTGCTAATAATAACCCCTTTTACCAGCACAATTCCTAGCCCAAATAAAGGGGGCCTTTATTTGTTCTTTTAGCTAGCGCTGATAAATCCTAGCACTAGATAATACCAGATTTGTAGTACTGAAATCTCAAAAAAATAGAAATTTAATACTTCATGAATACCATAAACATAACCACATGTTAATATATTCAAAACACATTTCTCATTTCATAAGAATTTTTATGATAGGTTTGATAGAGGTAAAATAGGAAATAAACACAAAACAACAAGATTAAGATTTATTCCAATTATCTGGAAAAAACTTTTTTTCTTATAACTTAAACCTTATTTGGTTGGTATTTTGGTGACACCAAAACCTATAGGATGTGGGGAAGGAAGTTGGGGAGGTATTTTGGAAGGGATTAGATAATATTTCTTTACAATAGGTAGAAGGGAAGATCATCTATTTTTTTATTAAATCAGGAAACACCTATTTTTTAAGTAGGAAGAGGGAACCCATTTCATATTACTCATAGGACCAAGTAGACATTAAATACCATTACATAAATCACATTTCCTATTGAGATCCCATGACACAAAGGCTAGTTATTTGACCTACCTATGTTTCTACTATGTTGAATGTGTCCTACTATCCAATAAACATCACCTATGATAGAAACCTACACTAGCCTCCCCACATCCAGAAGCTCCTATAGAATTCATCCTTCGTCAGCCCAGTCACCAACTAGCTTGCACCGCTATCCTGATGAGACCCACCCCAAAGCCTTATCAGCTCTGATCCCCATTACCTGAGATGAATCAAATGAACCCTTCAATAGCCTAGTCACGACCCCACCTACTCTTTCATCCCAATGAGATCCACCACTCGACATCATCTGAATTCTTAATCTGCATCCTGATAACCTTCAAGTCCACCATCAACTAATGTATCAATGATCATAACACATGAGAGGGGAAATATTTTTACAGATTGGAATTGATCTCATGCCACCAGATGCAGTTTTGGTAAACAAGTACTACACATACACCATGATGGTTGAATATTTTTTGATATAGATTTATCAAATACTTTGTAAATATGAGGAGAGTGTGTTACCTTTTATATGTTAGTTGCATGGAAAACATCTAAAAACTTGAAACGTTGTTTAATAATTTGTATTTTTCTAAATTTAAGTAGCTCAAAATTGTTAAAGTTTTCAATATGAGTTATTTATGGTTGAATTGAATCCAACCAATGATATTTAATCAAGTGTTTCATGTTGTATTGAATTCTCTTCCATTTATTTTCACTCTCTTAACTCATTTTACTCATAACCAAGGTGATATGTTTTCCCAGGTTTATAATTAATTTTGATAACAAATTAAGTTCTACTTATTAAATAATTTTAATTATGATGAATAAAAATATTTAATCCATTTTAAAATATTAAATTTCATGAATGTTTAAAAATTATTTTTTACATAATTTCAGAAAACACAACAATTTTTTTAAGAAATATTGTTGTAATTATTAAAAAATATTTTACACCAAAATAACATATAATGTGGATTCCTATGGAATTAATTGGATGATTATATATCAAATTAGTATTATTTAACTTAAAAACTAAACCAAAATCAAAATTCAAACTTATGAATACTTGATTAAAAGAAAAAAGAAAAACTATTTTTAATTTTAATAAAAACATTATTTATATTTTGAAAATGCTATGAAATGATTTTTTTAGGATCAATATTATATTTTTAATACATTATATTACTTTAAAAAATTTATCTATAAATAATATTTTGAATCTTTAAAGTGATTCTTATATCTTAATAAGGTCATAAAAGTTACAGTATTTGTAAAATTAGTATGTTTCACTATTCACCAAAAAATCCACTATTTATAAAAAACTAAAACATTAACCCCAATATATTTTTCATATTATAAATTCAAACATAAATTAATTTTTATAAAATTAAAATTATAATTTTATCATTTTATATTTATAATAAAAATATATATATACATCAATCGTATTTATAAAAAAATAACACTTAAATTTAAATTGTTCTTAGCGTTATGTGATTTCATTCATATCATTAAATTTTTTTAATCCATTCCTTAGTGTTAGTAAAAATATTTGTATTTGGGAATACTTTATACATATATTTTATAATGTGTTAATCCTATTTATACCCACAAATCCAACAACTAAGTAATAACCGTCACATTTAATTAATAATATTTTTATAGTATATCATTATATTATTAAGATCGATGTTAAATTAATCATAAATTATTTTTCGTAATGGTGATAAACTAAAATACTGGGGTGTTACATTCTCCCATCCTAACAAAATTTCTTCATATCTAATGACTAGATTTTTTGGACCCTTTAAATTAATACTATCTTCAATATCTTTTGTCACCTGCAACACTAAAATAACACAACACATGACTAAAACAAACCCCAACATATTAAAATTATATGAATAATATGATCATTAATAGAAAAAAATATAAAAATAAATTAAAATAGTTACACATTATTATTTTTCTTTTAAAAATATTTTAAAAACGATGTATTTTGAAGAACAATTTTTAATAAAAACTATTATATTTTACCTTAATAAATTAAATTGATAAAATTTACATGTTTTTTTATAATTTTTAATATTTTAATTTATAAAATAATATTTCAACATTCAAATATTGTAAAATATATATGAAATAAGATTAAAGACACTTGAAGTTTAAGAATTCATTTTTAAATAAATATAGTTTTTATTTATAATTATTATTTTTATTGAAATATATAAACATATAGATTTTAAATTTTAAATTTTATAAAAAAACTTATTTTTTAATTTATAAGTAAAAATTATTTTATGGTTAATTTTTGGGGTCTTCTTACATTGTTTATTTTTTAGTGAATATATAAAAATCTAGTTTTTACTAAAATCATAGTGTTCATGACTATATAAAAAATTAAGTATAACATAAAAATTTAAAGAACCCTTTACATGATAAAATATGTATTTATGTTGTACAAATATACATTTTAAACTAATAATATGAATTTATAGAACTTATTTCAGTCAACTAAAATTAAATTTTCCAAAAAATTTTTTTTTGTCTTTTCTATTAATTAAATCAATGTTTTTTAAAATTTGGTTTTTCATTCTTTGAAAAGAATATTTTATTTTATTTTTTTATAATAAAAAAATTGATATCCTTAAAAAAAATAAATTGATATTTTTACCCTACCCATAAATTTAATTCTTAAAAATATGCTTTTTCTAAAAATATAATTTCACTTGTTGTATGCGTTAATGCTAAAATTGAATTTATTACACATAGAAATTTTATTTGATGAAATAAATTTGTTATTTTGAATAATTTGAACTAAATTAGTTTTAATTGATCATTTTATTTTAATAAATTAAATGAAAATTTCATATCTAAAAAATAGTTATCACGGTAGAACCAAAATGGTAAAAATTAAAATTATTTAGTAAAGGACTTAAAAAAATGTATCAAACATGTGTTAAAATGAATTTTGGAGATATAAAATAAAATATTTATTTAAAAAATTCATTATTATCTTGAATTTCTAGAAGGCCTTATTTTTATTTGATTTTGGATAATCCCCCTATTAAGGGATTAAGGGGAACCCTTACATGACCCATAGGCCGATGGCCCAACGCCAATAAACCACTCAATACATGACCACAAAGGCCCAAGACCTGGACACACATGAAATATTCCCTCCACAACACTTGCATCTACTTCATTATTATCAATATTTAGTCTTATTTTCTTTAGAAACATTTCCTCTCTTTAAATTAAGTTGAAATATTTACAAAGAAATTAATTCTCACAACTTATAAAAGGGTCCTATCACCACCTATTCAAGAACACTCAAAGAAAATATTTTCTAATTAAACATATTCCCATTATCCTTAATTTAGAATAAAATTCCTATTACATGAGCATCTGGTCACAAAAAATATGATTTAGACCTCCATTTATGAGGATTCCTCCTAGTAAATTACAAAGATTTCAACATGAGTACCCATGTTCCAAACATATTTTCTTTATATATTAATTTCCCAAAATAATTTTTTTTAAATTCCTATAAAATAAGATAATTATTGTTTGTTTGAATAATTTTATTATTATAATGAAATAATGTTTAACCAAATTTTCCCTTTTATATTAAGAAAAACAAAAATGTTATTCATTTTTTATGAGGACTACCACCTCCACAAAGAGATGACTTGTATTCTTCTCACTATCATCTAAAATTTATTGTTATAAGGGTAAAATAGAAGAATAAAAGTGATATATATAATATAGTTATTGGTATTAAGATTAAATTAATAATCCACCTTTTTTTCCTCTCATTGTCTATGAAAATAAATATTGAATCTAAAGTTGGGTAGACTACCACCTCCATGAAGTATCATGTCTCATTTTTCATCAAGTTTCTTTTATACCTATTAAACTATCTTAAAATATGATATGTAATAATAAAATTATCCATATAATATATTAATTATTATATAATTATTATATTATTCCAAAATAATCCACATTCATAATTACAACAATCCATTAGTTATGGTATGTTCATGTTTGGGTCGGTCTAACCACCTACATGAACAATGTTCTAAGATAATATGATGGATAAATATGAGAAATTAATTACCGATAATATATTATATAAATATTAAAATAAATATTTTATTTTATTTCTATAGCGGTAAAGTGAATATTAAACTAATTAATTAAGATACTAATATTCATTCGTTAAAAATAATTGAAACAAGCTCATCTTTGTTTTCATCATTAAAGATAGTAAAAAAACTATAAAATTATAAATAATTATAAATTTATAATTCCATCTATGATTTCATAATGATGAAATTTTATAGATGAATGATGAATAACACTACTGTTATGAAACTAGTTCAAAACAATCAAGATTACCCGTACCCGATGTTGAAAATATAATATTTATAACTAATATAAATGTAAAACATAATTGTAATTAAATTTTATAAATGGGTATAGATATGAAGAATTTTTTGAAATAGGTGATTAGGATTGATCTTTTTTTTATAGTAGAATCTAGGGATTTAATATAAGTCATGAATTATAGTAAGGGTTTCTTATCTAAAATTTTCACCCCTTGATACATATTCCTTATTATAAACAATATTTTTTTTACAATGTTGTATATAATACCCTATAATATTTTGTATCATTATCCTATCATTATTTATAGTGTTTATTGTTTCTTTTCAAATCATATTCTTCATGGGGTTTTTACTCAAAATATTTTATGACTGTAATGGGTTATTTTTTCTCAATTTTAGTTTCATGAGTCATGATTTGTTTTGCGCACAATTATTTCTATTATGTGTTGTACTGTACATCATGTTTATTTTAAGTACTAAATATATTATATTCCTTGATATTATAATATCTATTTCATTATCTTTATCCCAATCTCATTTGATGGTTTTATTACCCATATCGTGGGGGTTTAATTGCTAATCTCATTTTTGAATAGAGATTTATTTTGAAAGATAATACATCTTGGGAATTTGTATACATTTATCTCTAAAAAATATATCCCTTTATTATCCTATTTTCATTCCTTTAGTTTTACTTTTCTTCTCCCTATATCATTTTCCCTCCTTGCCTCATTATTTACCCATTTTAAGGAAACTCACCCCAAATTTTCTTTTTAAAGTGGAACTACCCATTTTCCATTTCCAAATTCATTGGATGATTTATCTAATTTCCATATCTATGGATAAATAATTTATTAAATTTATTTTTACAAATTTACCTACTTTTAAAGCTTTAGATAAATTTAAAATTTTCCATATAGGGTTTTTCATCAATGTGTGAAAATAATCCATCTTTTGAAATTTTATATAAATTTTTTCACCACCTTTTTTATTTTATATGAATATTTATCTCTATTTTTTTGGTTTATAAAAGAAATTATTTTCCTTCTAGTTATATTAAATATTTATTTATAATTCCTTTAAAATATCAAGAATATTTTTTATTTCCAAAGCGATTTTTGAGAAAATATAAAAAAATTGTTTTTCATCTATGACATTAAGTTTTTACATGTCTTATGACTGATCAAGGAGATGCGTTAAATTTTTTCATTCACCTTATTTCTCCGTATACATTATGTAATTTTCTTTTTTATCAATTAAATTATCAATAACTACATTTTTTCATTCATAACTATCCATATATAATATGTATAACAGTAATTCAATGTATTTCCCTTATAAATATCAAGATTTCTTTTTCTTTGATTGAAGGGTGTTCACCAAGAGTTTACTACAAGATTCGAGAAATTATTAACTTAATATTATACCCTTTATCTATATGGTGTAAATACCATATACTTTATTTAATGTTATTTAACTATAAAGATACTAAATATATTTGGATACCCATTTTTTCTATGGGTTTATCATGTTATGATTTTTGATGTAATTATAAATGATTTTTATGTGACTAATTTTGAAAAGTAAATTAAAGAAATTTTCCATCAATGGGTTCTTTATGATATTTTGAATGATTTATTTCATGTAGAACGTGTAAGTATGGATGAATGTCTAGTGGGGTCCTATATCACCCTTCAATTCATTGGTTAAAAATCTATATATAATGATGTAAGTATTTATAAGTAAATTTTATTTTCTCTTCATCATTAACACAGAATGTGTGGATCAAAAAATTAATGATCCCTATTAATGGTTTTTTTTCCAAATTTCTATGGTATCATGAATTTATACTCTTATAGCTCATTTTTATTGACTATTGCTTCAATAATTCTCAGGCACTCCTTGTTTCCTTAATATACATCATTTTCTTGATATGTTATTTTGTTAATCCTTGCCTTTATCTATGATTTATGTTATTTTATTTATTGGGTAAAATTTTCTTATGTATCTTGATTAAAACACTATGTTCATCCAACAATTACATATGATATTTTATTTTTTTCATACTCAAATTTTGAATATTAACCTAAAATTTTTTGTTTTATTTTGTGGTTAAAACAGGATAATGGAAATAATGTGATAAAGTTATGTATCTATACAAAAATCTTATAACTGAATAATAGAACATAATTAAATTTTTTATAATCATAATATATACCTATTATGATTAAAAATTTGTGCTTCCTTATCTTAACTTATGTAGTAATGATTATATTTTATTATAAATGAAATCTTGATACTCGTTTTTATTTTCACCAATGACTGAATTTAATAATTATATTCTTTATATTGAAACTTTAATAAGGATTATGGGAAATACCTATGTATTTTTTTCATTAGTATTAATTTAAAGGTTTCAAAACATATATTAAATAATATCAATAACATAGAAATGTGATTTTACGTAAAGGTTATATTTCTAGGATCACTATTAAAGAACACATGATTGGGGGATGGATAACTCTTAGGTTTAAGAAATTCATGATCTTGAGATAATGAAGGGTTGATTAATTTTGAAAATTATTACGTTTGAAAAAATTGGTAACCTTGGTATTATTAATTAATTAGAGATATTTTTGGGAATATAATGGAATTTTTTAGTGTTTGGTATATATTTTATACTCTGAAAATTTATAACCAAGTGATTAATACCATTTGGGGATTATAGAAAGTATTAATTTCTAGAATAGTATACGGTTTCTATTTGGATTAATTTCATAGAGACTCATATTGTTAAATGAAAGGTATATTTTTAATAATGTATAATTAGGGTATATACATACTTGGGTATGTGATTGCATAAAAGATTGATGTTTTTTTAGGAAAGTTAAGTTACTTAATATTACTTAAGAGAGTAAGGTAGAAGTTCAATTAAAATTTATTTCTGGAATTGTAAATATGTAATGAATACCCTATCCTACTTTCATTACTTATTAATAACTAAAATTTAAAAGAAGTAATTTATTTAAGGGGTAGGTTATAACAACCCAAGATTTTAGACCCTTTAAAATAATATTACCTTAAATAGCTTGTGTCACATGGAACACTAAACTAACACAAAAAATCACTAAAATGAACCCAGACATATTAAAATTACACGAAAAATATAATCATTAGTAGATAAAAATATTATAATTAATTGAAATAGATTAAAAATATTATTTTTCTTGGGTTAATATTTTAAAAAAAGATTCTATCGAAAGAACCATTTAAAAAAAGGTATTTTATTTTACCTTATTAAATTAAATTAATAACAGTTATATGTTTACTATAACAGGAAAAAATAACATTTTTAAACTAATATATCAATAATAAATTATTTAGATATTTATATGAAGTAATATTAAAGACAATTGATGTTTAAAAAGTTGTTTTATAATAAAAATGATTTCATATTATATTTTTCATTATTATTTGAATAACTAAATAAATAATGTTTATAAATTTAATTTGATAAAAATAAATTCATTTTTAAATTTATGATTTTATTACTATCTTAGGTAGAATATATGACATTTTTCTAGAATAAATGATTTTTAGATAAATAGTTAAAACAACAATTTTTATTAAAAATCATAGTGTTTATGACTCTAGGAAGAAGTAATATTACATAAAATATTATAAAAACACTTTCAAGGTTCAATGATGTGTTTAATAAGTAATACTATAAATTCTAAAATACTATTTTGAATTTTAAAATCCATTTTTACAACTTATGTAATACTTTATAATAAAAATTGATTTTCATCTTTTCGTCTAATGAAATATTATTTATGAAATTTTTTGTTTTTTTCATTGAAATCAACATAAATTTTATTTATTTTATAATATGACATTTTTTATCAAGAAAATAAAATAAATGGGTAATTTACCATGTCTGTATATTTTGATCTTAAAAATACTTTTTTTAAATGGGATTTTATATATTATATGCCCTAATGTTAAAATTAAATTATATCACGCATGGAATTTTTTTCTGAAAAAATGAATTTTATCTTTAAAATCCATTTTTAAAAATATTTTATAAGAATTATTTTAGTTTTAGCAATTGAAATTAAATTTTATTATTAAAAATAAGTTACAATGATATAACTAAATATGAAAAAGTGAAAATTTTAGGAGTAAAAAACATAAAAAAATCTTTTCAACCAGTGTAAAAATAAATAGTTGAGGGATAAAAATACTAATTTTATCATAAAATATATTATTTAAAATTTTATAGTCTTCTGTATATGTAAAACATATACTCTATTTTTATTAAGTTGAAATATTTATAAAAAATTATTTTTTATAACTTATTGAAGGGGTATCTCACCACCACCTAAAGACAATTAAAAGAATTATTTTTCCATTTTAAAATATATACATTATCATTTAATTATATTCCAATTTCTTTTCCTTAATCCTCAATATAACACCCAAATATTTTTTTTAAATATATATCTTTTCCAAATTAATATAATTTCATCCATAGCTTATGTTACATGTAACAGAGAATTTAAACAAACCACGATATACTATTAAAATATTATTATTGAATTTGACTATTATATATTAGCTACTATATTGGAATGAAAATTTTTTACTACCTAAATTATAAAAATTGGTGGTTTAAATATTTATAAAATTGATTCTTTGTCTATCAATTAATTAAAAATGAAAATGAAAATCAATTGAAAATTAAAGAAATATATTTCTAAAAAACTATTTTTAGGAACATCGTGTGTTTTAATATTAATAAATTCAATTAATAAATATTGGTGAATGATTTTAAAAAAAAATTATATATATTCATTAAATGTTTTAACATTAATCTATTAATTTTTTCTATGCATGGTATATGAAAATAAACTGTTTTATGCTTGAAAATGTATTTTTCAAAAATGATATGTACATCCTGTTTTGAATGATTATTTTAAAATGAATTTTGTACACCTATAGAAATTAAATTTTAAATATATATTCCCTGATTTTTAGTAGGATTTTCAAATTTGGTCAATTGGCCATTTTTATTTGGAATAGTAACCATAGTAAATTGTTTCAACTTGATAAAGGTAAAATAGGTAAAATATGATTAAAACATTAGAATAAGGCTTTAAATATTTATTTGATACTTTCATTTATACTATTTTTTGATTTTATTTCATCCATTATCATTTAACGCTTTAATATATGTCCACTTGGTGCAATATTTCACTGAATATATCTTTTATATTAATTTAAGAAATGAAAAATACAAAATTTTACTCTATTACTTTTATATACCATTTATGTGTTCACATAGTGAAAAAATCATGTTGTGAATGAATATTAATTTTAATTATCATAATAATTAAATTATTTTCATTATGGTAATTTATTTATAATTTTTGGTACTTATATACTTAAAATAAATTCTTACACAACACTAATAAAATATTTATTAAATTAATTTATGAATAAAATATTTGAGTTTAAAAATATTAAAAGTAAAATAATTTCAGTGAAATGATGTGTTGAATATATTTTTTAGATAATTATATAATATTATGGGAGTTTGAAAATATTATATTATAATTCCATTTATTTATTTATATCTTTAAAGTTAAATTAAATAAATAGTTCTAAAAACAATATTAATGATAATCTAGAATAAATAAAATTTTATTGACTCTTTTAAAATTCATAAAAATATTACCATCTACCATTTGAAAGTAAAATGGATTAAATTTTAAATCATTGTCTATTAATATTCCATTTGGATATTTATGGTAACATTCATTATGCAATATTTTTGAAATAGTTGATACCATGGTAAATGTTAAAAATTATTAATGAAGGGGATAATTAAAAATTTATGGTTTAAAATGACACCAAAACCATTATAAATACCATTTTATGATTTTATTTTTAATCTCCCATGATTTTTAATTAAATTTATATCCATTTGGAAGTATTTTTATTGATAATAACTTTATTTTATTTTTTCCTTTTAAGAAATTCCATATGCGTCTTCTCCCTCCTATATAAAAGAACACACCTCCTTTCTCTTATTTATAGTACTATGTGCCTTATAAATCAACTGATATATAGATATTTATATTTTAAACAACTATATATATGTTCTTTATGTTATTGTTTTCCCTAAAGATAATCAGAAGGGTCCTTGATAGGGGATCCAAAGAAAATATTTCAACAAAGAGGTAATCGCCTTAACCGTTCAATTTTTATTCTTCTTCTTTTAAGTCATATAAATTTCTGGTAATTATCATAAAATAATAAATTATGTATCATAAATATAATTAAATTTTATTTTATTATAGAATAACCATTATCCACCCTCTTTCCCATCAAACTGGATCTGAAAATATTGATTTTTCTTATATACATCTTACCATCTCCATATAGTGACACAATTCATTTTTAATCACCATATTTTATGGTTGAGTATTATGATGGGTATAGTATTTATATATGATTTTTATGACCAAATTATTCTTTTTGAAAAATAATATAATATCTAAATTCATACCATTCAATCTGTTGGAAATGATAATGTCGCTCGTATGTACATGTGGACTACCACCTCCACGAGGCGATGTGATTCATTTTTCATTTCCAATTTAGTTATATTTTAATAAGGAGAGAAATAATTAATTTATATTATATATAAGAAAGAATAATAATTATTTATATTTGAATTATTATTTACGTTTCTTTCCATCCGTTGAAAAATTAAAACATCATTCATGGTTACATGTGGTATATTGTCTTTATTGACGATGTAATTCATTTTTCTATCTATAACTTTTATGTTTGATAATAAATATGTATATAATGAATATATATTATATTTATATCATTATTAATGCTACATATATTTTTGAACCATTATCAATGTACAAGTACCAAACCTACCAAACAAAAATATACAAGAAAAATGAGGCAGTTATCACATAGAGTAGTGATTTTAATACAAATTTGTTAGTAAATAGGTGATAAAATATTATAAGTAAATAATATATTCTATGATATATATTATTATAGTTTTTTAATATATTTATAAAAAATATATTTGATTATGAATTATTTTTGAACATGTGTTAATGAATTCAGACATTAGGTAAGGGTTTTATGTTATAATCTCATAGATTATCAGGATTATTGATGATTATGTTTCAGATAAAGGAATTTAATGAACTATATCTCCATAACCACATTAATTTTATGATAATTTGGTTATTTTAGGAGAATACATGTTTTACATTCATTTTACTCTATTTAATTACTCGATATATTGAAATAATTTTATAAGGAAAATTGAATTTATTTGTATCTTCTGATGAAATTTTGTTTCTTCCATGTCCAAGATTTCAATAAAAATTTTCAATATTTTTTTATATATTTCATAAAAATATTTATTTTTTTTACACATGAATTAATTTTTACAGAATTTTTTAAAATGAATCTTCTTTTCATTTTCTAATAAAGGTAATTTTTAATTTTTATAAAAGTGTAAAATGAATGTTTTATTTTAACTTAAACAGCATGAATGTAATTTCTATCTATCTGGAATATTGAATTCAATAAAGATTTATTTATAATTTTAATAGGGTTCTTATAAAAGAAAAAATCCTTAATATTTGGGGAATTTTTTTATTTTAAAAATACAATTTCCTAATAAAAAAGTTATTTTCTTCAAGAAACATTCCAAATATATTATAATGGTAATTCCATAGATTATGAAATCCATTGATGTTACTTATTTGTTTTAAGGGATATGATCCAATTATTGCATCCACTTTCATTATTTGTACGGCTTCTGAGGATAATGATTTAAGGATGATTATATGAAATCCATAACTTTTCAATGGTATAATTATGTTATGAAACATATTTCTTATCAATGGGTTATTCTATGAAAAAATAATGAAGTGTTTTTCAAACTCATTTCCTTTTCAAGGTTTATGATATGATGAATTATTTATGATACTTCGAAAGATAAATATTTTATTTTCATTAAATGATGAGTGTTCCCATAATTATACATCCCTCCAATGTATTGGGTAAATATGGATAAATTATGAGATAAACATGATAGGTATTGGGAGTGAACCAAGTTCATTAATAGACTATGAACTCTATGATAGTCTTGGTAGGGAGAAATTAATACTATGATGGTTTGGGGAGTGAACCAATTTGACTATGATAGTCTTGTAAATAATTATTTACTACTACAGAAATGATTTAATTTTTTTTTTGTGTATGCCACAAACTTATTTATTATTCCCATGTTATAATCTCACATATCATGTTCTTTGATTAATTTATGATTAATATCTTTTGGACTGTCAAGCTTTATGCCATGATTTGAGATTGTGATCAATGATATGTTGGGTATAGTTTTTAAACTTTTTTCTCTTGTTCTCATGCCTTTGTGGTTATGTTATGTTTAAATGGTCACTGATATCACCCATGTTTACCCATACTGAGAATCACAACCCACCCTTTATTATGTTTCCTTTCCCTTGGTTATGAAGAAAGTTATTAAGTGTGATATGTCTAAGAATGGTAATAGTTCTAAAGAACATTGTGGGAGATGATTCAGTTAACTTATGAACTGGTTGTTTATATACCCATGTTTTCAAATGAACAAGAACTATAATCTTTTTGGTTGATCATTATTTTATGTAATGAATTTTCATATAATAATATATAACACTAATTTATTAAAAGTATGGGTTGTTATTGTTTGTATCAGTGTAAGGTTTAGTTAACATTTGGAAACTATAATTAGAAACCATTAGTGGGAACCCTTATGATAACCTTATGTTATGGTAAATAAATGATTATGTATTCCCTATAAAAACATACATGTATAAATACAACAAGTGGATGTGGTTTTGGTACAAATACTACTATAGGAAATAACCAAAAAATGATTTGGTCGAGTATATCACTTCCTTCATTCTAGTTCACAGTGAGTGTGCCCTTACTATACACCTAGATTGAGAATCCGAGCGGATATTCTGATGTTAATTCACATATTATTTACAAACCATAATTAAGTATTTCAATAGATAATGATCACGAATGAACTATGGAAAAACTATTGTGTCATAGATTGAAAAGACGGTGTAAGGATTTCGACATCCTATAAATTAATTTTCATGATTTTCTGGTTTCCTAGTATAATTATGGTTTCTTACACTATTATTTTTGGTTTTATTCAATTAATGTAACTCAAAGTAAATGTGTTAATGCTAATTAAGATGGATTGTTCAATGATTGTTCCTCTGAGAAACCAATGTAATGGGAGCTAGAATTCAAAATAGTGTATCTACGATTACGTAACTGTATCAAGATATGAATCATGTTGAGATTACAAATATGTTGAGGGAACAAAATTATATTTATTACCTTATGATGAAATTTCCACATTATTTTTGAGGGTTAACAAATCCACAAGTTACTACGAAATGTCTCAGTGTGATTAGCAAATATCTTTTCTCCATTGTTCTAAGCACACAAAATTTATTTTGGTTGGGGATCATTTGGAAAGATAGGTAGATCTATGGTTTCATCTTATCAAGAATATAAAGAAATTGGAAGAAATTTAATCCATGGTGTGGGATGAGTTGAAGATATTGTTTTTTCAATAAGAACTTTCCACTTATTCTTTGTACAAAAATGGAGAATGAATTTATTGAGCAAAATAATAAAGATAATGAATCTATTGGAACCTATGAGGAAAATTTTAAAAGAATTTTGAGGTACAATTATAGTATTATATTTTATCCTAAATGTAAGGTTGGTTGATTCTCATAGAAGAATTCGTTGATTCCTTTGGGCATGATCAAATTAAAAATTTGTTGTTCCCAAACTACACTTACAACAAAGGTGTATTAAAGTAGTGGTGCATGATCAAACCCAAAGGGAATACTGTAATAAATGAAAACAACAGATTTAAACCCTATTAAAGTATTTATAATGTTCACTCTTCACGTTTGGTTTTTCTATAATTTCATTTTTTGGATTTATATTCACAAAATAGAGCATTGTTCATGGCCAATTTCATGGATGTAGACAAACACTAATCCTAAGTCTAGCTTGGTATAGTCCCATGGATTAGGTTTCAAAGTAGTTAAAGGGTTACCAATTGGTTGTGGTAAAAATAGTTGGATATAATAATGATTAAACTACCCCTTAGTTTGTTTATATCTAACAAACTATATGAATTATTCTTAGCTTTTATGGGAGAAAGCATTGAAAGCTAATGGTCATGGCCTTCTCAAATCCAATTAGGTCGGGTTTATTTAATTGAAACTCCCATGTTTAAGTTTGTGCAAGAGAATGAAATAAACAATTAATTTGAACCAAATTACTTTCCAAAGGATTACCAAGGTTCATTTATAGATTCATTATATTTATAAACACCCTTACTCTTGACCTCAAACCCTAAAAGGTTTATCTGTGCATGATGGTGTCAATCTAAAAAATGAAAAATAAACATGCTCAATATAACCATAAATAAAATTAGAAATAAGTAATAAAAACTTAATATTTATAAAATAATAAATCAAATAATTAATTTTAATGATGAATTAATATTAATAGTTAAATAGTTAAAGTTTAGCGGAAATTAGTGTTAAAATTGCCATCACAACAGAAAAGAATTGAAATGATTGACGAATAGGTGTAGAACGGAAAACATTGAAAAATTATTTGACAGAATGAGTTACGAATTGATGTATAGAATATTTTAGAAAGAAAATGTAGAAGAAAAAGATGATAAAATGAGATATAAATATTAGTATAGACTCTCTATTTGCGGTGTTATTAACCAAAAAAATTATAGGCACAAAAATTACATTACATGAAATTAATTCACATCCTGAATTTGATTTAATTGTATTCTTTCACAACATAAACATGAAATGGAAAATTTAAACATCCTATATATAAAATCCTTAATATCCATTGATAATATTGAATATTTTGGGATACTCAGGTTGTATCATTGAATTTATCAGATCTGTAAATTTTTCATTTTGTGTAAGTGATTAACATATTGTACTTTCTTTGTGTTTTGTAATTCTAGAAGGAATAGGGCTTCAAAAATATCATGATGTGTAATGTATTTACATGCCATGTAAACTCTTCACATTATATAATTTTTCATGGGTTAGCCTTTGGTCTGTAGGTATGAGGTGAATGATAAATACATGTTTTGAACTCCTTTCATGATGTTTAGAACCTATTATTTTTCCTTCTTTAGTATTTCTTCCTTTGAGTCAAAAGTTTATATTTCATACAATAAAACCTAAACCCGACAAATTATCATGTAAAATAATATTAAACCTAAAATAAATTTATAGAAATTGTACATATAAAAATTCATATCAAATTCTCCCAAACTTGATAATTTTATTATCCTCAAGCTAAAATCATCTTAATATGGATTATAAATGAAATGAATTTTAAAATAATAAACATGAATTAAAAATAATAAAATAAAACTAAGTATAAGTTGAATAAATAATTCCTCTAGAGTCAATCATATAGATAACATTTGGCAAGCCACATAGTTCAGTTCTTTTATTCAAATTCATCATTCCTTTAATTAAAATTTCATAAATGTTCCATAAATGTTATACCAATATTTTAATTTACCTCACAATGATTTTTTTTGTCTTCACTCAAGGTAAAACAAAACTTAATTTATTCTCATACCCTGAATACATGTTCCTAACCATAGGATTTTATTAGTTGTAACATCTCTACTTCGTAAAGAAAAATATAAAATCAATCTTGAGGACTTCAATAATAAGTTTCAAAATGCCTCTGAGGCAGAGGGTATATAATAAATTGATAAAAACCTGATCACAATGAGGTGGGTAATATCTAATCTATAATGTATGAAAATCATGAATGGTATGTTTAAATACTCCTCTAAAAAATGATTCAATCCTCTAAACGACACAATGTGGGCCTATGAATATGTCAAGATACTATCAAGAATGCACCACATTCCTTTCTTTTTCCATTTATTTATTTTTCAAAAAACATGTCAAGACTGTGTCTAACAACCATGACCTAACAACATCTAATCCATCATCAGATTTATCGGTCTATCAATGGGGACTTTTTATATTCCTAATACACAACCAATTTTTTGATACTTATTTTCATAAAGGAACATTCTAGGTTTAGATAATTACAATATTAATCATTGAAAAAATAATATCAATCTAGTTAAGTGTCTCCATACAATTCCTCAATATTAATTTTCTATTTCCATAAATAGTGAAAATTCTCCTAAACCGTTTCAAAGGAAAATCATGAATCATACCAAGAGCATGGTAGGGGTGATAATATTCTTGAAATGGCTATATCCTAACAAGGTTATTCATGGATACTATGGTCAAAAATAGGAAATATATAGAGGTGTGTCTTAGGAAAGAGTGGCTCACAAAGAATTCAATATTAATTTTAAAGTGAATTTGTTTAATCATAACCTCAATAATATCTCAATGCATGTTTTCATAGGTTATCATGTCACATGTATCTCCCAAAAAATATTCTTGTAAAATTATATGAATATATAAGTCTGGAATCCTCTTGGGAATGTGAGTATACAAATATAACTAATAATCACTCTAAGTATAGTATCCAGTAATAATTCAATCAAATGATATTTTAAAAATCATTAATTAAAATTAAATTACTCAACTCAACAATCATGTTAATAATCTACACAAGAATAAAAAATTAATTTCAACAATATAAAACCTACATTGTATTTTATTTAAATGTTTGTTATGAGGTTTCTTGTTTAAATCATGATTTCAATGAAAAAATTCTCTTAAACTAGTAAAAAATATGCAATAATCCAAGTGTATCAATAAAAAAGCTCAAGAAAAACTCTACAACACATAGAATGAGACAGTTTCCACACTATTCTATAAAGAATCATTGGATAGAAAGAAAGTAGCATAGAAAAAAATTATATTTCATTTTAGGAATTGAAAAAAAGGAATCAATAACTCCCTATAGTGAAATAAATTCTATGGTGAAACTTGTTTGATGTTTATTGGAAATTGTGCTACCTAAAAATATTTTTAGGAAAAACTACTTTCACTATATAAACCATTAGTCCATGGGGGTTATCAAATTTGTAAAAAGATAAATTGGAAGGTGAAAACTATTTATAGTAGTGGAAAACAGATCAGATAAATTCAATAACTGAGTACCATGGCATTTGATATGATATATAAATAAAAATTAAAGAAAATGAAAAAATGATACAAATAACACAACTAAAATAAAACAATTTTCCTCCCATAAAGGGCTAGTAATGGAATTCTCTTCTGGACTGATGTAAAAAAGGAATCATTCATTATAATCTATCAACTCTAATGTCTGCTTCCTCCTACAAGAACAACTAGAAGTGTCATTGAGCTCAATGGGACGTTTTTTAGGACTAACCACCTTAGGAAGGTATCATCCAAGAATATCATGTTGTATGAAAAGATGTATTACTTGTTGTGCATGAAGATTCTATTGAGTATTGGCCTATATCTCAAGATCCTCAAACTATCTCTATAGGTCAACCACATACTTATAGATCTCAAGAGGGATACTAAAGGGTTTCTAGACAGTTTCTTTAGGGATTATAGAAGTTACAGCGGAACTGTATTTGGCTAAAATAATGCATCCGTAAAATGAAAATGATAGAACACATAGAAAATCCAAAAAAATATACCATATATATATGAAGAATTATAAATATATAAATAAACATAAGTACAAAAATATATGCCTACTATTTCATATAAAAGGGGAGGGGTTGGGATATAACTTGATAGTAAATACAGTTTCACGAATAATTGTATTAGGATTACACTTCTATATAGTGGGTGTCTGAAGTTGTCCCTCCTAATTGATTTCATCCATGGATGATGGGGATGGGGGTTTGACCACTTTGTTGGGTGTCTTGGTGTTGTAATATGTCTTGGTCAATAATTTATGGGGTTAGGTGTCGATCAATTCTGATGTAATGTGTCTAGAAGTTGGATTGATTAGAGGCACCTTGAATGGAGATGGAATGGCAGGGCCCTTTCCCCATCAGGACTACTCCACAAGATAGTACTATTTTAAAGTAAGATTAATGATCTCATAATGCATATCAGGTGAGGTGGGAGGTTCTATGGGGAAGATTTGGAAGCAGAAGCAGCAGGTGGGGTAGGAGGGAAAATAAAGGGACTAGTCTAGGGGGATGGTGGTGAAGTGATTTGGGTCAATGAATAGAATATAAAGACGGTGATAAAGTTCTCACTGGTTATCTAAGATGTCCTAAAGAAATGGTTAGAAATATATGGGAATAAGTTGGGGGTGCAGATGCATCAGGGGTAGTGGTGGTAGTGGTAAATGTTGGGGTAGGGGTAGTGGTGGCGTTGGCAAGTGGTGTGGGAGTGGTAATAGGTGTGGAGGTTGTGGTGGTGAAGCTGGTCGTAGGGGTATTAGTGATGGGTGAAGGGACATGAGAATGTTTGGCTATGTGGGAATCATGTTGGGTAGGTTCTTCATCAATATCCTCAACATATCATGGCATCCCTTAATAGATAATGTCACCCTTGGTTAGCAGCATCATCTTTTGGATCATATGGAGGTCGATACTCTCTATATGGCAGGGAGTGGGGTGAGGATGAGAAGAATCAAAGACGTTGAGGTGCATATTCAAATGTGTAATGAAAGATCCCCCCATTAGTTTACATTGGGTCCTCCTCACCTGGGACATGTATAACAAGGAGAACTACCTTACCAAGTTTACATCTACTCCGTTCATGGATGAGGAAAGAATTAACCCCCAAATATGGCTCACGATGTTGTTAGAATCACCTCAGGCCATCAAGTCTTGAGATTGGGCCTAGTAGTGAATATAAAAGGAATCACCTCATATCATGGTTCTCTTTATCATGTGAGGATATTAAACACTTTTTAGGTCCCTAATTACCCTTGATGAAATCCATACAGCTTATGTCATGTCAAGATCAATCTATAAGGTCAAGAAAACTAGTGAGGTCATGATGTCGGTGGGGTAATGTTAAAGCTGACACCACAGTTTCTAAGGAACATTCCCATGTACAACCTCCAATTCTAAAGATAATGGAGTCAATTTACAGCTCTAAGGTTTCCAAGAATATGAAGAATATATCCCAAAAAGTATTTTCACTCTCCTAGGTAATGTTGTATAGGTGAAGGTGTCCGAAGAGGTCAATGAAATCCTAGTAAATATGGATTTTCATGAAAAGTGTGAGGGCTAGTGTCTTTTTGGTCCTCATAGATATATTCTGGAGATATACAAACCTGACCTGGTGCTTAGGGGCTGAGATGTCAAAGAATAGATGGAGGTGTGGTTGAGCAGCTCCATGTGACCCACTCAATTAAGATTTTGAGTCCTAATAAGCAATAGTAGAGGTTGAGGTGGAGGTGGAGAAGGCGGTGGAAGGATATGTGAGTGGTGGAGGATAATACATCCCCTATTTTTTGGTAGACACATCTCACCATGCTTGAGTGCACATTTGGTGAGATAGGTGAAGATAGATTTAGTGTACACCATTACAGGCATAAGGGGAATAATGAGGAATGAGAGAAAAGGTGGAATACGAGGATAAGAGGTGGAATATATAAGGAGGGGGGTTCGATAGTTGAAAGGGGATGTGTAAACCTTTCGAAAGTGGGGGAACCATGTGAAAGAACAGAAAATATTTGAGGCATGTATCATGAACCTATTATTCATAGTTTTCTAAATTTTTTAGAATGTTACACATCGTGTATTGGATACATGATATGTAAATATCAGTTTTTTATTTTCTTTTCAGGCCTTCAACATTTACATTGCATGTACAGGTTACCCAGTATGTATTTTTTGTTTTTTTCATTTTAATCCAAGTCTATTTAACAAGATTCTAGTAACACTAAATTCCTATGATCTAAACTGACCTATTATTCCTATCTCAGGTTGCCTCCCAGTCAACGCCTCATTTAATATTGAGGGATATAATATTTTCATTTTATGTTAATTTAAGAGTACTGATGCACCCCTAATGGAATGAATATTGATATATCATTAACCATTTACCATTAACAATGAATTATTGTTCTCTTCCATTTTTATTTTCAATTTGTCCCTATAGGAAAAAATTAATGACTTGGTAATGAACCAACCATCATGGTTTTAACTTTCCATGGAATAATTTTATTCATGAATTGAATAGTAGAACTTTGTCCCTTGGTGTGAATATCTGATGTGTAATCATTTGGTTAGTCCATTTCATTGTCTTTACTTAATAAATTCTATAATTTTTGTGGGGATACTCTCAGATTTTATCCAACTCATCTATCTATACCATAAAAACTTCCCTGGGTTTTTGAGCATCTATGTTCATTTTATTATTACCCAATAAGATAGGTGATCTGATTCCATAGGTAGATAGTATGACATTCCATACACAAGTCATAACTGATTAGTGTCAATGGGTGTCTTGTATATTGTGTGATACACCCAAAGTACGTCTTTCAGTTTCATACTGTAGTACTTTATACTTTTGTTGATTTTATTCTCTTTGATTTTTCTAATTTCATTATTTTACAATTAAACTTGGTCACTTTTTGGGTGATATATAGTTCCATTTTTATATATAACTTCATAATTTTCAAGTAATAACTTCAGTTAAATAGTTTAAATTTGTCTTAATCAATCACTATTAAGTAAATGGGGGAATCTAAATCTGGATAACATATTTTGATTTTGAAGATTCATAACCGCTTTTATTGTGTTGTGAGTGGTAGCCTCAATTTCTACCTAATTTTCTAACATTTTCAATGTCAAATGGGATGTAAAACTTCCCATGAGAATTAGATAATGGTTCCATAAATAAATTCCCAATACATATAAGAGTTTTATATTTGGTATTGGATTTTGGGGAATTTCATTTTTTTCCCTATGGTGTTAATCTGCTGGAACTAATCATAGCTTTGAAAAAAGTTACTCACGTAATGATGAATTGTAGTCTAGACTAAACTGATTTGAAGTATTTTGGTCATGGTTTGTTTAGTTCAATGATTCCCTACTATTTTCAATGTGTGACACATGTTAATAACACTTTTTATTTCCTCTTTAGGGATGCAGCACCGCAATAATCCATCAGAAAAACATGTGAACAATAGCAGGTCATCCTAACAATAATGTAGTGATTGGACTAAGAATATTATACTATTATGATAAGTAAGTTCTAGATATATTTATCCCATGGAAAGATAATTATTAATATACAAAAAACACTGTTAGATTTGGGCATTTATTGTGAAAAATTCTTTATTGGGGAAGTCATCCTCGATGCCAAGATTATCTTCATCCTTAATGCTAGGCAATGAAATTCTAGAGAAATGAATAGTAATAACATTTTTAGTTCCTCTTTCCCCATGATTTACATGTAAAAATATTTTAGTATTATAATCCACCATATCATATGTGGGTTGGAATCCTTTTTATTTAGTAGATATTTAAGTGATACCTGATTAGTATAGACCACTACTTTGGATAGTACGAAGTACAAAAAACTTTTAAATGCATAGATGATTTCCATAAGATCTTTTTTAGTAGTAGTATAAATTATTTTTTGGTGCTTTATTAAGATTCAAATGAACTTTTCCACTTATATTTGGGTCATATATAATATTATAATGAATGAACAGAATTTGTAGTCTCTAGGAATGAGTACTTGAGTATGGTCCAAATAGGTTTTATTTCCAATACTGGTGGATTAATGAATGTGGATATGAATGGAGGTATAGCTTCCCTTATCAATGGTTCAAATTAATTTACATCCTCATGATCACTACCTTCATCTCCATCAGTGTACATACAATCTCTATCATCCTTAATGGTTGAAAAATCATCCATCTCACATCAAAAAGAAAAATTTCATGATAATCTAATGTGTTATATTTTTTCTTTGAAGCATTCATGAATTTTAACACTTATTTTTTATCTCTAACTCTGAATAGCAGTTTCCCTTAAATTACATCAATCGGTGCCCTCCCAGTGGAAAGGAATGGCTATCCAAGAATAATGGGAATGTCTCCCTCTTCACATTTTCTAAAATGAGTAAATCATTACGAAAGGTAAATTTGTCGACTTTGACTAAGCAATCCTTGATAAGTACCTAAGGTTACATTACTAACTGATCAATTAGTAGTAACACCACTCTTATTAGATTCATCTATTTGATTAACAGATTTTGGAATACACGCATTGTCATGAGGTTAATTCTCGAACCCAGATCGCATAATGCACTTCCAAACTTTCATTACCCTATGATACATGGAATCGAGAAGCTAAAATATTCTCTCTTATTAAGGGGAAGAGTCTTCTAAATGATATAAGAGAATTATTTGTTTAAATAAATTACTGATAAGTCTCCCATTTTCGTTTTTTTTGTAAATCAATTACTTCATGAATTTTCCAAGTTTAGGTATCTGAGAGATGATTTTAGCTAAGGGGATATTGATTTGTAATTTTACAAACATCACTACAAAATTATTATAATTCCATTCAATGTTTCCTTGCCTCATTATTTATATAAAGGGTAGAGGGGGTTTGTAAGTTTTCGGTCCCATATAAATTTATTTCTTCTTGAAAATCCCTTTTACAAGAGAATTTTTAGTACCTTCTTATTATATAATTTTTACCAGCTTCGTTTTTTCAATTGGTTTCACCCTCACATACGCATTTTTCATGTTTATCATGTTCGTAAAGCATTCTTTTCTCACCTAGGAAAGTCTTATAAATTTTTATAACCTTACCACTCTTAATAACCACTACCTATTTCTCTTATCTCAGGTTCATCTCAGTGTTACTAGGCTACATAACTAAAAGTTAGTTTGATATGTTTTTTGAGATTTGACCAATTTGATGGCCAAGATTGTGGAGGGAATATCTTTGGGTTTTCACCTCTTTCAATTGGTTGGTCATCATATGATCCTCTTTTTGAATAAATATTGAGATAAATCATTCCAAATTCTTCTCTAGAGTTAGGTATTATTATGGTGGTCTTTATAGAGATTGTTAGAATTTATTATATTAGGTTGGTGGTAAATGCTAATCTTTAGGTAAAAAAGGTTATTGAGCTTTTGGATATGGGGTTTGAGGTGGGAACATAGGTGATCCCTGATTTAATGGTGTCATTAGTAAACTCCTATGTAGATATTATAATCGGTAATTTTTTTGAGGTTATTGTTGATCTAGTCTTGGTAGGTCATTTTACTATGGTTGGTATAGTTGTGGTTACTTGGATTGTTGGCCTTATTGATTGTTATTTCTATAATTATAATCTTGGGTATGAGGTTCAAATATATATTCCCTATAGTCTTTTCATGGGTGTGGTCTTACACACATCTCACATGATTTAGTCTCCATCACAGAATCAGAAGGGGGTGGTGGAGCAATAGGTTGTTGAAATTAATCGAGGTTCTTTATAAAATCCTCTACTTGGGATGTAAGTAATGTACTCTCCACTACTTGGTGGAATCTGTATCAAAGTGTTCCTTGACCACTCTACCACAAACGGGCATTGTGGGAGACCTCATCTAGAATTTCTCATCCAACTTTTGGTATTTTAATCATTATTCTACCATCATAAGGGGTGACTACTGTAGTTCAATCAGAATTTTGGAGTCCTTGATATAATGTTTGAAGCTGAAGCCACACATCAAGTCTATGGTGTGGAAATTTTCTAGTGACCTCTTTTAAATGATCCAAATCTTCCCATACTGGCTCTATATATATCAATAAAAAGGTCTTTAAGTGATTCTTTAGATTCCATGTTCAAATAAGAGGGAAGTAATTTTTTAATTTTTTTGGATAGATCATCCTATGTCATGATTGACATGAGAGATTTACATATTATCCAATACTTAAATAGGATGCATAAGTATTAAAGGAATAATCATAATATAATTAAATCATATGGCATTCCCTAGTAGTGAATGTTATCACAAACCTCGGTAAAATTGGAAATGTTCTCAATGGTATCTTCACATTGATGTCCACTGAACTAAACCATGTTTTGGATCATGTGGATAGGCCAATATTTTATTTAAATGGTGTGTTCTTGAATAGAAGTATGTATAATACTAGGAAACACACCACTTATAGAATACAAGTTGTAATAGATAATAGTGTTCTATAGAATTAACGGTTTCTATCCTTTATTTACAGGTGGGACATATTGTATATTTGGTTGGTTGGGATGTGAAGGATTTTTATAGCCATATACTATAAAATAAAGACATATATATAACAATCGATGGATATTATGATTCAATAGAAGAAATTTTTGAGATTCAATACTCCTTTAATTATTTATAGCGCCTTGAAGCGTGCACTAGCCAAAAAAATTAGATGCAGGTTATATTATATAAGAAAAAAATTTGTAAAATAAAAGGGGATTGAAATATAAGAAAGGGGAAGAGGTGAATTATATTTGGTTTGATATGAAGGATACTATACCTAGGAAGTAGTGATCCCTAAGAATTATTCCAAAAAATTTATGTTACCATAATGAATAGTTGATTCATCTAGGGATGATCATATTAACAAATTATTATATCTAAACTAAACATACTACTAAGGCTTACTAAAGATATAGTATGAGGTTGAACCAATATAGAAAAACTGGGAGAAAATAAAACTAGCGATTCAAATCATATAGAAGGATTCCTCATATTTACTCTCCATGTTTTTTTCCTAGAATTTGTTTTTTTTTTGGATTTACATTTTTGAAGGAGTACATTGGACAGAGTCAATTTCAAGGTTTTAGATGAGAGATAATCCTATATCTAGATTGGGATAATCTTATGGCTTAGTTTGTGAAGTAGTGAAAGGGTCGTCAATTGGTTATGGTAAAACCAATTAGATCTACATATTCTTCAACGATCCCTTGGTCTGGGTGTATCTGAGAACCTATATGAATTATGTTCAGATTCTATAGTAGAAATAGTCATGGAATAATGGTCAAAGCCACCTCAACTCCAATTAGGTTAGGTTCAATCAATTTCAACCCCAGTCAATATTGTGAAATAGAATGAAATAATGATTTTTAACCTAATTACTTGAAAAAGGGTTACCTAGGTTCAATTATAGATTTAATAGGTTCAAAAACACCCTTACTCTTGACCCCTAACCCTAATATGATTATCCATGCATGAAGATTTCATTAAAATGAAAAGGAATAATAAACACACTCAGCGTAACCATAATAGAATTTATTAATAATCAATCCAATATTCCAATTTATAAAAGAATAAATCACACACTTAATTTTCATAAAGAACTAATTAAGAACAGTGAAGGCTTTGAAGTTGAACAACAATTGGTGTTGAAATGTGTGTCACAATGGAAATGTAATTGAAAAGATAAAATAACAGATGCATAACTAAAAACCATGAAAGGGATTTGATAAAATTGTTAAAGGATTGAATTAAAACTCAATTTAGAAAGAAAATGGAGAAGAAATAGGGGATTAAATGGGATAAATTTTTATTTCTTGACTCTCTATCCATAGTGGACATAACAAAAATATTTATTGACACTAAATTTACATGACATGTAATGAATTAATTTCATGTATTTTCTCTAAGTGGATGTTATCTAAAATTTTACACGATGTGAAAGCTTTACATGTTTTTTTTACTTCGGATACACAATCTACTCTAAAAATCCTTACTCTGGCAGGATACTCGGGTTGTATCATGGACATGATTAGAACTCATACTTTTTCTCATCGTGTACATTTTACACATCATGTATGTGATTCATGTTTTGTACTTCCTTCACATTGTGTCATTCCATTAGAAAGTGGTCTTTGAAAATCTCAAAATGTGTAATGTCTTCACATTTCAAGTAAACTCTTCACTCTATGAAATTTATCACTATTTTTTCTTTGCTCTAGAGGGATGTGGGGAATGAGGAGTACATGTCGTGAACTCCTATTATAGTGAATATAACTTATTTTTTCAAAATTTATTCATTAATTTCCAAAATTCTTAATTAATATGTATATAAACCAAAACCCATTGCATTATCAAGTAAAAATTATTAAAACATAAATAAATGTATCCAAAATGTATATATAAATTCATCTAATCAGGGATTAATTTTTAAGAGGTTGAAATCTAACTTTCTGAAGGATGTTATCCATAAGGGGCTTTAATAGGTATGAATAAATCATTCGATGTGCTATCAACGTGGAAATGTAGATTAAATTTACCCATAAATATTATGGTTTTGATGAGAATATGAAAATTTAATTCAAATGAATCTCTAAATACCATGGGCTGAATAAGTCGATCCTTCCATTATGGTGAAAGTGTGTGAAGGGAACAAGGGAAAATTATCTTAATCGGAATGGTAAATTGTTTATTTGTGGAAGAGAAGATCATCAGGAAATCATATTTTATTGTGATATAAAGAACATAGCTGAGAATATGAATAAAGAAAAATCTCTACAGAATGCACCACTCACATTCCAAAGTATCAAATGAAAGGAATATGGGTATTATACTAACCAGTGGTTAAATATGAATGTTAATGATGTTGATCAATGTCAGTTCCCACATCAACCAAGATACAAAGAGAAATATATTTTGATCATTATTTATGATAAGGTTTACGATAATAAAGTGGTGAAACATACACCTAACATAAACTCTAAAACCATTAATGTCTTATTGGATTATAAATCTACCCACTATTTTATATCTTAAGAATTTTTTAAGTGTATAATAATAAAACCACAACAATAAGATATTGAATTACATGTAAAACCCTCTAATTTTATGATAATCATATCTCATGTCTATGATTCTTCTCCGATTGATGATTCTTGAAATTTTCTTCCTATAAATGTTTTTATTCTCTCTCTAGTTGAATTTGATTTCACCTTATTCATTGATTAGATTTCTCTAAAGAAATCCCATATAAATTTCTAATGATGGGTATTCATGTTTGATATTTCAAATAAACCAAAAAATTTAAATTATTTCAATAATAATTATGAACATCTAATGGAAATCACATACAATGCATGGGTCCTCATTGCATTTCAAATGAATTGTGTGTCTTAGATGTTTGGGGAAAACTCAACATTGATGATATACTTAGTGTACAAGAGTTTTTTGATGTCATCCGAGAATATTTTCCTATTATTAAACCTAATTACAATGTTTATTTCTAAATATCTATCATACCTGGTGTTTCACCTATTTCAAAGAATTGCTATTGAATGGCCTCAATAGAGTTGCAGAAATTGAATAATCAACTCTGAGAGTATTTTGGTATGGGATTTATTCATCCAAGTGAATCACCATTGGGTGCCCATATACTTAATTTTAAAAAGAGATATTGATCAATGAGACTCTGCATTAATTATCAAGAACTTAACTAGATCACAATCAAGGATAAGTACCATATTACCTATATTGATATCTTAATTTTAAACTGGGGGGAGGTCGATAATTTTCAAAGATGGATCATCATTATGGATATCATCAATTGAGGTTCAAGAAGGAGGATATACCGAATAAATAATTATATACAATGTATAGAAACTATGAATTTATATTGATTCCTATTGTAATTACTAATTACCCTTCTATCTATATGGATTTAGTGAGTAGAGTCTCTAGATATTACCTTTATTAGTTTGTGGTTGTATTTATATATGATACTCATATATATTCACAACTAAATTAAGATAAAGAAGATCTCTTGATGATTGCATTGATCCCCCAATGAAATCATAAGTTGTATGATAAATTTTATAGTGTAAATTTTAGATATTAAAAAGTTTCATTTTTTGGTCATATAATCTCAATATAGGGTATATTGGTGGAACCATCAAAGAAAAAAAGTTTTTAAACATTGTCCTAGATAAACCACTATGACTAAGATTTGTATTTTTATTGTTTTGGATAGATAATATTATATTTTTCTAAATAATTTTACATAAATTTATAATTCACTCTCCAATTTAACTTCTAAAAAATCCAAGATGATTTAGATATATGAATGTGAGTAAAATTTCAATGAATTGACGAGAATTTTAATCAGTTCACATGTTCTTACATTACTCAAGAACAGTTTTTAATCTATAATTTTTAATTTAATGAGGTAATGGGATATGTTATCATGCATAATTATATATTTAGAGGTTTTGCATCATACAAATTTAAGGTTCATTATAAAAATCACCCAGTTTATTATTTAGAGTTCATTGTGATAATTTTTCATTAAAGATAAGAAGGTATTGCCTGTATGGCTAAATATTTGATATATATGCTGATTATATGATTTTAAAATATATACTCAAAAAAAAGATTTTAATATATACCAAAGAAGATGGTTGGAGCTAATCAAATATTTTGACTTCTCAATACATTTTTACCCTGGTAAAGAAAAAAAGGTGGAAGATACTCTAATCTGAAAGGATCATGTTATCTTATCAGTGATGAGGATAAAAAAAGATAAAATATTTGTATATTTTCAAATGATGGATCTAGAAATAAATAATGAATGGGAGAAATATTATCTTTATCAAAAGAGTGATCAACCATGTTACCATGCGAGGATTCGAGAGGCACAGAAGACATATATATAACTATAGAATAAAGTTAAAATGGCTCTAAGATCAATATTGTTTTTTATGGAATGATGATGTTCAAGAATCATGTATGTATTCCATCCATACCATATTTGAAGAAGGAACCTTTGAATAAGGCTCATAGTTCATCCTTATCTATTAATCTTAGAATTACAATTATGTATAAGGATTTAAAATATTACTTCTTGTGGGACAATATGAATAGATATGTAGAATAGTATTTATCATGGTCTATAGTATTACATCATGTTAAGGCTAAGAGAAATAGTTATAAAAGGATGGTAAATGAATTACCCACACCAGAATGGAAATGGGAAGATAATCCCATGTGTTTTTTATGGAACTCCCAAAAACTTATAAGGGAAATAATGCCATTTGGATTATATCAATTGATTTATGATGTAATTACACTTTATTTCAATCAAATACGACTTATATCTTGATTATTTTCTATGATATACATTATTAAATTGTTATAGTTTCATGGAGTACCAAACTCTATTGTATCTTATCCAAATCTGAGGTTTACCTTATATATAAAGTTATTTTCAGTACTTATTATCATCCCAAAATTGATGCTAAATTTTATAGGACGATTTAAACCCTAGATTATATATTGGGATCATGTTCAATGTATTTTAGAGTTTTTGGGATCCACACTATCCTCTATTATATATTTTTTAAAATAATTTCATTCACTTGAGCATTCATATGGTTCCTTATGAATCAATCTATGGAAAGATGTGTAGAATTACTATGTTCTATGATGAATTTAGAGAAAAAAAGCTATTATGACATGAGATAGCTGAGTAAATGGTTGTTAAATTTAGAAACTATTCTTTAGCACATCCATTCATTTAAATGTTGATAAAAAAACTCGCTAATAATCATCAGTGAAATATCGACTGTGAAGTTGGTGAAAATGTATTTCTTTGAATTTCTATAAGGAATAAGGTTATGATATTGGAGAAGAAAGGGAAGATAATACCAAGGAAAATTTTCCCCATTTATATTTTTGATTTGATAGGTAAATTATCTTATTATGTTTCACTTCCATCAAACCTCTCTCAATTTCCTAATGTGTTATATGTATCTCTCATAAGGAATTATATACTTAATCCTTCTTATATACAGAACACGAAGGCCATACCAATGAAAGAAGGATCTTAATTATGAAGAAAAACCAGTAAAAAACTTTGATTATAGAGATAAATTTCTAAAGAATAGTATTACTCTCCTGGTTAAAGATTTTTAGAGGAATTAAAATTTTTAAGAAGCTACATTGGAACCTGGGGATGTGATGAAATAAAGGTATCCTCTTTTTTTTTATCAGAATAATAGAATTAAAAGGGATAATTTCATATTATGGGGGAATAATTTAACATAATTATATTTTAGGTAATACATTTTTTTCAAATAAATTTAATTTCATCAATAACTTACATCACACCCAAAAACAAATTTAAACAAAATATGATATAATATTAGTATATGATTATTTAAGGTGATAATTATCACCTAGTTGTTGGATTGGTAGATAAAATTTGGGCTAAAAAAATTTAAAATGTATTTTTTACTTATGTATAAAAGGAAATATTTTGTTATATATTAATTTTAAATGAAAATAAAAATCAATTAAAAATTAATGATATGTTTTTTTGAAAAGCTATTTTTATCCACATAATTTGTTCTTACAATAATAAAATTAGTTAATCACTATTGGTGAATTATTTTAATTAAATATATATATCATAAAGGAAATAAATAATTTAACATTCATCAATTTCTTTTATTCCTGGGATAATAATAAATCCAGTTTTACACTTGAAAATGTACTTTTCTAAAAATCATATTTCATCAGGTTTTTCAAAAAAAATTTAAAATTATTTTATTCTATTAATATAAATATAATTTTCAAACATTAATTCCATATTTGGAATTATGAATCAGAAATTTTTTAAATAAACACATTTTATAATAAATATTAACCCTAATAAAATTTTCAACCTTGGTAAAGGTAAAACAGGTAAACTAGTGTAAAAAATTTGGGATAAGGCTTTAAAATTTATCTAAAAATTCCCATTATCCATTTTTTGAGTTTATTTCATCCAATTCAATCCATGAATTAGATATATGGCTTCTTGGTGTTAACTTTATTTGAATATGACCTTTATATCATCTTAATAAGAGAAAATAAAAAAAATGACACTCTTAGTATTAAATATCCTTTTTGTGTTCACATAACGACAAAAAAAAGATGTTTGTGAATTTTAATGGAAATTTTAGGAATAATCAAATTATTTTTATGATTTTAATTCATTTCTCATTTTTATTAATCATATAATTACCTTTTGTTCTTACACAACATAGGCACAATAATTCATCAATTAATTAAAAAATGATTTACAAATATTAAAATTAATATAATGAGAAAACTATTGTGTTAAATTAAAATTTGTATACATATAAAATATTAAGGATATTTGAAAATATTATATTCTAATTTAATATTTTTCATGGTGTCTTTAAATTCAAGTAGTATGAATAGTTCCAAAATTAACATTGATGACATTTTATAATAAATAACATTTTTATTAAAATTTTTAAAATTAAATAAAATGTTATATTCGGTAATTTTAATGGAATATGGTTTAAAATATCAATCATGGTCCATTTATGATTTGGTTTTTCACTTATGGAAACATTCTAAACCCATTATGATTAAAATATTTGATACCATAGTTAAGGTCAAAAATGATTAACGAAGGGGTTAATCGAAATGATAAGGTATAAGATTACACAAATACCAATAGAAATATTATTTTATATTTTTACTTCTATCTTATCATCTTTTTATTAAAATAAAATTAAATTTGGAATCATTTTTCTTGATAATGACACTATTTTATATTAATGTTTTATGAAATTTCATATGTATCGTCTCCACCTTATAAAAGTACACCCCTAATTTCTCTTAATTACAATACTTTTATCATTATAGATTTAACAATATCAAGAAAATTATATTATAAACTTCCATATACAAGTTATATAGTTGGTTTTGTCACAAAAATAACAACTTTAGTTTCCTTAAGAGTAGATCTAAAGGTGTTCTTTAAAAAAATAGTAATCATCTTAACCAATCACATTTTTTTCTTATTATTTAATTCCACTAAATACATAGTATTTATCCAAAAATAAGAACTTTAGTATACTCAATATACTAAAATATTATTATAATTACGAAACCAACATTATCTACAAACTTTTACATCATATGGGAAGTGAAATCATTGCTCATGTGTGCATACTGCTTACCATCTACACATAAAGATAAATTTCAATTTTTATCCTCATATATTAAATATGATTTCTATAATGGGTATAATATTTATATTTTAAATATATGAAATAATTATGTTTCTTTAATGATAATATCAAATCTACCTTCGTACCTTCCAATCTGTTGGAGAAAGATAATGTCACTCATGTGTACGTGTGGACAACCACCTCCACAAAGCAATGTGATTTAATTTTCATTTATATTTTACATATATGTTAATAAAGATATATTTAATTAATAAAAACGATATATATTTTAAAATAATTAATTTTTAAATTGTTTTTTCTTTTACCTTTTTTTATTACATCTGTTAAAAAAAATTGTTTTTGTATACACACGGCATATCATCTCCATCAAAGGTGATATTAATTTTTATATATATAAATTTTAAGAATAAATATAAATTTTTATATAAATTATAACTATTTTATATATTAAATGATTAAATTTTTTTAGATGATATAACCATGAGAAAAGTACACAGGCCAAAACTATCGAACCAAAACACACTTGAAAAAAGAAGTCATCATCACCCGGAATAGTTATTTTAATGAGGAATTATTAATAAATGACTAATAAAATGTTATGAATAAAAAATATATTGTAACAGATATATTATTATAGTTATATGTATATCTTAAATAAATATATATTTATTATACATCAGGTTTGAACACATTTTATCTAATTCATACTTGCTGTAAGGTTCTTATGTTACAATATCATCGTTTATTAGTATTATTTATGATTAAGTTTATGTTTATGGAAATTTTTTATCCATATCTCAATAATCCCACTAAATTTCTTATCCTATAGTTAATTTTGGATATTAACTATTTTCTTTTCATCTTACTCTCTTTAATATATCTAAATACTAAAAGAATTCTTTTAGGGAAAACTGACTTTGTTTGTCTCTTTGGTTGAGAATACTTTTTCATCCATGTTCATGTTTTCAAAAACTATTTTCAAGAGTGTTTTTAATATTTTACTATAATTTTTTAAATTCATTTTTACCCGTGATTTAATTTTTTTTAAAGAAAGTTATATTTCCATCATTTTGTTAAATAGGTATTTTTTCTCTTTTAACAAAAGTCTGAAATGAAATTTTCCCTTTAAACATATACGTAATGAACAAAATTTTTATCCATCATGAATTCACAATTACCTAAGGATGAATTTATAGGTATACAATGTAATTTTAAAATAAAATGTTTTCCTTAATATTTTGGAATTTTTTTATTTTAAAAATCAAAATTTCAAAATGAAAATGTTATTTTCTACAAGAAATATTCCACGTATATTTTAAATTAATTTTCATTAATGATGACATACATTGATGTTACTTATTAATTTCAAGGGAAATGTTCTAATGATAACATAACCATAATTTGTTGGATGAATTATGATGATGAAGATTTATGGATGATTCTATAAAACCTATTTTGTTTTTATAGTATAATTATGTTATGTAACCTATTTATTTCCCATGAGAAATGTTATGATGAAATGATGAAATGTTAATTAAACCCATTTTATTTTCATGATTTATGATATAATAAATTATTTATGATATTGTGTCACAAATATATATTTTTTTCATTATGTGACGAGTGTTACTATAATTATATATCTCTCTAATGTATTGGGTAAAATGGATATCTCATGAAACAAATAGGACTAGAATGGGGAGTGAACCTAGTTTGGTTAGGGAATATTTCAACAATGATAGTATTGATAGTTAACCTTGACTTATATAATGGTTTTAGGAGTGAGCCCAATCCACTATTATAGTAGGTTAATGAACCTTGACTAATATGAAATGATTTTATATACATATCTGTGTGTCTAAAACATATGTTTAAAAACAATTTTTTTGATATCATGGCTCATGTTATTTGATTCCATTATGAGTTATATCTTATTAATTACTATAATATATTCCATTAATCAATATTATGATCTATGATATGCATGTTATCATTATAAAATTTTATTCTCATGTTCTCATACCCTTATGCTCATGTTCTGTTTTAACAATCATTGATATCTCCCATGTTTACCCTTACTAGGAATCAGATCTCACCCTTTCTTATTATTCCTTTATCTAGTTTAGGAATAAATTAATTAAGTATTATATGTCTAATAATGTATATAATTATAAAGAACTTAGATGGAGATGATGTAGTTCACTTATGAGGAAGTTGTTTATGTACCCAAGATTCCAAAGGCACTAAACCTAAACAATTTTGGTGTGAATCATTATGTTATATAATGAATATTCATATAATAATATCTAATAACTATGTATAAAAATTTTAGTTCATTATACTTTGGCTACATTAAATTTTTTAAGACCTCCATTCTCAAGGAATCCTCCAAGGAAAATGTAATGATTTCATTGTCAGTATGTGTTTTTCAAAATATATTTTCCATTCAATATTAATTTCCAAAAATAAAATTTTACAATTCATATTTAATTAAATAATTAGTTTTTATATAATGAATTTTAGTATTATAATGTAATAACTATTAATCAAATTTCCACTTTTCTATTAAGAAAAGAGAAACTATAATTCTTGTGTTGTATAGCCCACCACCACCATGAAACGAAAAATTACATTTTTATACCACTGTCACTATTCAGTCATTATAATTGTAAAATTTAATAATAAGTTTTCAAAATATTATACCACTATTATAAATAGTATAAAATTATAATCCACCTTTTTCCCCTCTCAATCTCTGGAAAATAAAAATGTTGTCTTTGTGTTGTGTAGACTACCGCCTCTAAAATGTAATGTATCTCATTTTCCATCTAGTTTCACTACTATTTATTAAGATATATTAACAATGATTTCCCACATTAAAGTTATACAAATTATATCTTTATGCTTCTATAATAATGATATTATTAAAAAATAAAACACTTTAATATCCATCATCACCTGTTTATTAGGGTATGTTTTTATTTGGATCGGTCTAACCACTTACTGGAAAAATTCTATTAAATAATATCATTGATAAAAATTAGGGATGAATTATAAATAATATATGATGAAAAATAAAATAAATATTTTATATTTGTTTTGTATTAGTAAACTTGATATAAAAATTATTAATTAAGATACCAATGTCTATTCGTTAAAAATTACTAAAACATGCTCATCATATATTTCATCTTTAGGGATGGTAACCACAAATTCCATGGAAGGAAATTATAACAATATAAATAACTGCTAATAATTATTTTCAATAACTTTTATGATTTTATAATGATCAATTTTTTTATAAGAAAGAATAATAACACAACTGTTACAAAATTAGTTCAAAATGATTATGATTTCTCACACCCAATATTGAAAATATATAATAACAATCTCATATAAATTTGAAGAATAATTTTGAAACAATCCTATAATAAGGATATATATTTTATTATTTCTTTTAAATAGGTTATTAATACATCTATTTTTTGTATATAGGATATTCACTAATTTTAGTAGAAGGAAGGAATTAAGGTAATGGTTTCTTGTCTCGAATTTTCTCCCCTTAACGAATATTTATTATTATACTACATGCTTTATTTTAAATTGTGTATCTAATTCCCCCTTAATATTTTGTATCGTGGTCCTGTCATTATTCATGTTATTTAATTTTTCATTTGAAACCATATTCTTTGAGGGGTTTTTAAAAAAAATTTCTTTAGTTTTAAGGGGCTCTTGGTCTCAAATTTTGTATCCTAAGACATGTTTGATATTACAAAAAATTATTTATTTTATATAGTTTATTCACTTATCTATTGATTTCAATTATTAAATATATTCCATTTAACAAGATATTAATTTATATTTCATGATCTTATTATAAAGATACGTTGATTCTTAAATTACCCTTACCATGAGAGTTTATTACCAATAAATTTTTCATAGAGAGATCCCTTTTGAAATATAATCTATCTAGGGAATTTCTATACTTTTATCACTAAAACACATATCATTTTATACTCATATTATCATTATATGGGTTTCTCTTTTCTTCTTCATATTTAATTTTCCCCCTTGGATCATTATTTACCTACTATAAAGAAACTAACCCTACATTTTATTTTTTTTCAGAGACATCCCTTTTCCCACATCGACATTCATTAGATGCTTTTGTGGATATTTATATCTATGACTCAAAAACCAAATAAGGTAATTCTCTACTAATTTAAATGCTTTTAAAGATTTAATAAAAAAATTAACATTTTATGTATGGTTTATTTTCATCAAAGTGTGAAAAGCTTTACTTTTTAAATTTTTCTATTTAAATACATAATTATTATATATTTGTTAATTTATATGAATCTTTATATCTTTGTTTTATTTCTAAAAGAAATTTTTTTTCTCATAGTCTTATAAAATATTTTTTAAAAATTCTTTTGGAAGATTTATTAAATTTCTTTTTTCTATAGGTATATTTTTAATCTAAAAATGTATTTTTGATCTAATTATTTGAATTTTGACATATATTATGCTTGATCTAGGATATTCATCAAACATTACCATCCATGTTATTTCTTTGGATGGCTTATATAATATTATTGTTTATCAAATAAATGATCCATCGGTAATATTATCTTTCAAAAATATCTTCTATAAATTTGAAGAAATGTTATTCCAATTATTTTCCTTTGTGAATACAAATTTTCCATTTATTTTATTTAAGGTTCCTTACAAATATTTCATACATCAATTTATTAGAGGAACTAATTATTAAATTTTATACCCTTTATATATAGAGTGTAAATACATTATACTTTATTAAAGGGTATTTACCTATAATGTTAATAAATATATTTGGATACCCATTTATTTTCCCTTGTTTTTTCATGTTATTACTATTTATTGAATTATAAATTATTTATTTATTTGGTTTTATTTTCAAAGGATGTGAAATGCATTTCCCTTCAATGTGTGACTTTTTATGTGTTGAATGATTGATTTCATGTGGCATAAAAATGTATGGATAAATGATTAGTGGGGTCATATATCTACCTCCAAATAATTTTTTAAATGTTTAAATCTCATGAGATAATTATTTGGAAGTATGTTTTAGTTGCTCGTAATAATGGTCACCAATGGTTTATCCGAGAAATGTAATATATCGTATAAAATGTTTATGCCAAATTTCTAAGGTATCTTGATGTTATTATCCAATAGCTCATGTATGTCAACTAATATATCCAAAATTCTCAAGTATGACTTTTTTCATTTGTATAATGCAATTTCATGATATTTTCTTTTTTATTCTATTCCATCTTCTAGGATTTGTGATCTATAGATTATTGGGTATAATCTTCTTATATATCTTAATTATAGAAATATTCACATCTTATGCTCAATTAGGATCATTGGTTATTATTAATTATGTTTACCCTTATTAATAATATTACCTCACACCTAAATTATGTTTTTTTCCTTATGAAAAGATGATGGGTGTAAACTATGGGGGATGATTAGAAGGGGGTTTAGTGTTTAGTGGTTATTAAGAAATGTTAATGAGTATTGTAAATTATGTTTTTTATGTTTATAATCTTCTAAGGCACTAAACATTTGATTCAATAGGTTTTGAAACAATTTTTGAGATTGGGTTTTTATTAAAGTAAAATAATTAAATAGATATGTCTACTTATATTATGACACCTTATACTTGTAATTTAAATTCATTTTTACCAAAATTATAATATCATGAAATAATAACTATATCATGAATTTTAATTTCTAGGTTAAGACTAGGAAACATATTATTTCATAAATAAATATTTTTTAAACAATATGTGTTTCTTTATAAGACTTATAGATGTGAGTTTTATCCCAAAAGAATACCTTGATAGTTAGGTGATACAATACACATAAAATGTTATTTATTTATCTTCCATTAAATGACTTTGAAGAATTATATTAAAATATATTTACGTTATTTCTTCCCTTGGTTGTATTTTGATTATTTTTTTAACATCAATTCATCTCAAATTCATAATTATGAAGGAAAAAAATCTGAAATTTTCATGTCTGAAGAACTAAAATCATCTTTTAAGGGATCATGATATCCATAAATTCACAATGAACATCATTGTATGAAATATTCTTTGACTGGTGATTCCTACTATTTATATAAATTTTATAAAATAAAAAAATGGTGAGTATAAGGGAAAATAATATCTAATAAGGTAAACCAACAAATGAAGGATTAATATCCCTAAAACCACAGTAATAGCACCCAATGTTCAACATTAATAAGTAAACCCTAAAGTTCTTCCGAATATGCTAGACCAAATTTAAATACATCATAATCATATGATTGCACTAATTTAAAATAATTAACCTTAGTTAAAAATATATAAAAATGTAAAGATCATATAAAATGGAAAAGTACTATCTTTTCAAGATCCCAGGATTTTATGAAGGAAATAATATGCTTCATAGCGTACAATATACACGACATCAAGCTTAAAAAAACAACCTGATATTATTATTTAAATGGTACCATTATAACCTAGCTGTTATAATAGAGGTTATGAATTGAATTAACTTAATTAAAAAAATAGGGTTTAAAAATGATTATAAAAATAATTCATTAGTTACCAAATATTTAGAAATGACAAAAAAATCCAGTTGAATATAAATGATGTATTTTTATAAAAACGTATTTTTATTCCCGCAAAGGAATGTTATAAATTAAACTAATAACTATTAGTGAGAGATAATAATTATATTTATATGCTATATTTTCAAACAAAATTTGTTTCATTCATCCAAAAAGTTTCATAGGCATAAGCTAAGAACATATTGAATTTTATAGATAAAAAGCTATATTTTTCTAAAAGTAGTTTTATAACCTTTTAATGGCATACTTTTATTAAAAAATTAACAATTTTATAAATTTTATTTTACAAAATAAACTTCTAATTTTAAATATGAAAATAAAAATTTACTTTGTTTTTCTTTTTGGAAATTGTTTTATACATTTTATTTTTTGATTAACAGTAAAAAAATATAAATTTTTTATTGAAAACTAACTTTTCATCTAAATAATTTATAATGTTAAATTATATTTTGAATTCAATATGAAATCACAATATTTTAATAATAAATATATTAATTCACTTTAGAAAATTTAAATCAATTTATTAATGAAATTGGTTATAAAAACTTTGCAATCTTTTTATCTTTTTTGCTTCAAAAGCCGTTGTTTTGACCCGTCTATAGGATTAATATTAAATTAATGTTTTCCAATTATATTTTCTTAATTATGAAATTGGATTCCATATTTTTAACCATAATTTCTAAATTTATTAAATATCTCTCTTTCTTAAAATATGAATAGTAAAATTATTAATTTTATTACCATAGTTAAGAAAAAATATAATAATTAATGGTAAAAAAAATATTATAAGTACTAGAAAGTGACCCTAACACTTGAACAATTTTTACTATACATGTATTTATCATCCATAAAAATTAAATTATACAACATTTGACCATTTATATACTTATTTATGATATTTCAACGTTTATAATATTTTATTCAAAGAAAAGTCAAAATTTTCATATTCTTGTTTTTAACAAGTGAAATATTTTTAATACAGTGTAATATAAGAAATATCTTTAATTAAAAATAGTATTTGGAAATATAAAATATTTATATTCATTATTGTAATTTAATTTTTATTTTTAGGGAATAAATAATTACATTAAAAACGTTCGCAATGATGATGTAAAAATTGTTTAATTAATAGAAATTTCAAATGAATGAAATTAAAAATATTAAAATAAACATTATATAATATAATTAGTTTCAACCATGAGTTTTCCAGATTAACTTAACTTATTTTTTATTTTTTTAATGATTTTTTTTCGAATATATCTTGCTGTTGTGATATTTCTAAAAAGTCTAGTAATGAATAGTTTCAAAAATGACATTAATGATATATTAAAATAAATAATATTTTATTAAATGATTAAAAATTAATAAAAAACATAAATAAAATAAAATAAATTGGATATAGTTTTACTGATCATACATTATTTTGTTATGGTTTTATTTTAATTTTATAGAAACTATATTAACCTTGAAAGAGTAAAAACACATGTTGTCATGGTAAGAGTTAAGGATGATTAATAAGGGTTAAAACAAAAATATAAAGATTAAAAAGTAGTGAAAACTTGTATAATTTCTATTTTATAATTTTTTTTTAACTCATAATCATACGATATTCTAAATAAATACTTTTGTATCTATTTTTAATTTAAATTAAATTATATTAATTTAATATTTTTTGAAATTTCAAGATTTCCCCTCACCTATCTTATAAAAGGGCACCCCTTTATCTCAATATCTCACAGTTAAAAACCATTTTGTTTTATCCATGATCAACTAAAATAACATCCAACAATACCTAAACATATTATAGATATATTATTTTTGGAAAAAAATCTGTTTATAGTGGTTTTAAAGTGTTACGTAACAATAGATTTCTAAATAAGAGGTATCATTTTTAATTAAGTGTTTCAATTTTATTTCTTCTTATACTTGCTTAAAATATTATTCAACCATGATGAAATAATAAATCTAGTATCCTATTTATTGTAAAATTTTATTATTTCAACATCATCACCAAATTTGTTCTCTACTTCTCTCAAATGGGAGAAGAAGTTATTGTTCATTTGTACGGCAGAATACTGCGTCACGAACCGATGAAATTTGTTTGCCATATCATCTCTCAAGATGGATTATAATTATAGAATTTATTTTATATATTATATTCATCAAATATTTATAATTATTAAAATATTATATATAATTTATGTTCATAAATTTTCATACCCTAAGAAATGATATAATTGTTCATGTATACATGTGAATTGTCACCTCTATGAAGTGATGTGATTCGTTTTTCATAACCACATTACATGGATGATATATATTAGAAAATTTAATTAAATGGAAATATATATGACATTATTATAAATCTAAAAGGAAGAAATTATAGTTACCTTATTTCAAAAATAATCCTTTAAAATTGGAAATGTTACTCATGCGTACATATGGTCTACCATCTCTATGATTATAACTTAGATCATTTTTCATAACCACACAAAATCGTTCGATTTAAAAGTATAATTGATGTATAATAATAATAATTATTTTCAAAATATTATTGTAGAGATGATTTAATAATTTAAACATGGAGCATAGTCAACTAACCAATTCATTTTCGACTTATGAATAAAATATCATTAAAACATCAGACGTGAACTTAAATAATAAGTAATTATTATAAAATTTTAATAAGTGATATAAAATTAATAAAAATTATAAAAGAGGTTGTCAAGAAAGAAAATATTTAATATATGTTTATTGTTTATGAATATACGGATTGTATGTGATAAGTGAGACACAAGATAAGGGACTTCTCTCAATATCCTTTCATTGAGGAATATTTTGATGTTATAAACACATCTTCTTCTATGAGGTGTAAATAAAGCCCAGTTGTCATAACATATCATGAATTTATTTATTATCATGTTATTTAATATATTTTTTAAATTATACTCCTTTATATAGATTATTTTTTAAATGTTTTAAAGTGCTGGGGTACACATTGATTTAAAAATTGATTTTAAAAAATTTATGGATTTAAATTAAAAATATTTTACTTTTGTAGGTTTTTTTATTCAAAACAGGTTATGAAAATTGATTGATTATTTCAATAACTTGAAAATTTTTCTTAATGGTAAAAATTAAATTTTATTAATGACACATTGAAAATGGGAGGATTTTATATTTTATGATTATATAATGGTACTTGGATATTTGATGAGTGGTTATGTGATAAACCAATGACTTTTGGTTTTGTGGTAAACTGAGGATGGGAGCTTATGTTATAACCTCAAATTTATTGGGTATGAAAGTTGACCGTACAATTATTCCATTTTGTAATAGTGATATATATGTAATTCAACCATATGGTTATTTCATTTATATAATTGACATTTATAAAAGTCAAATGCATGGTTATTCTATTTGAGTATAATTTTGTACCAATTTACACACTTATATATAATATTATTTCTTATGATGTTTTCTAAAAAATAACTATATTTTTTAAATTTTAAGATAATGATATTTCTGAAAATATGATTCATTTTTTGAGTTAAAAATGTATATTTTTAAGAAACTGTTTCATGGGTTTTCAATGGACTAATAGTTTCCTTTATTATATGATCCTTACTGAGATTCTTATTCTCATCCAAAGTTTTTAAAAAAATCAGTAATCATTAATATTGTTAAGGACAAAGAATATTTCATGAATAAATTATTTATGATTTTTCATAAGAATAAATCATGGTATATTTTGAAAACGTTTTATTTCACAGAAAAATGGATACATATTAAAAATATAATCATGTAATGTATGGGTTTACTTTTAAATAGTTTTTCATAATTCTCCAAAACGCTAAAAAAATGACCCTCAAATGATAAGTATAGCTCAAAAACACTAGAATATGTAATGTTTAATGATGGTTTCATACAATTGGTATCAAAGGATAGTTTAGAAACATTGAACATTGTGTTGTCATCTTAAGAGTAAGCTATATCATAATGGGTTTATAAATTTAGGTTTGATTATAATATTAGTGTCATTGAAATCCCTTTTTAGTATTTAAGTTATAAAATTTTATGGTGTCTGACTATATTTTTGGAGACATTCATTTTTGAGGTAATTTTGGGTTATTACATTTTGATATGAAAAATGAAAATTATGGGACAAACTTTGAGGTTAAAAAATTTTAACTTTATTTTTTTATGATTTTTATCACATTTATAGAATTTTATAAGGATTATAATAACATAGTGTTGGAAAAAGGATAAATCACAGACCATGTGATCGCCCGTTGTATCCAAAAAGTCTATGAAAAATGATGATAGCCTACCACTAGCCTACATGAAGTCCTGGTTAGTATGGGTTTTTTAAAAATGATTTTGTGGATAAATAATAAGTTTATTTTGGTTACATATATTTTATTTAATATATTTCTGTGGGATAGTAAAATGATTTTTTCATTAGGGGATTAGTCTAATTTTGAGTTATGTTCACTATTTTGGAAATCCTATAAGATTAAGGTAAATATAATATTATGAGGAAAAAGGTTGAATTTTTTTTTAGAGTCAAATATTATTTTATTTTCAACCTATGGCGATTATGGTAATTTAAGGAAATGGCTATTGTATCTTGGAGATTATGTGATTTAGGAAATTAAATTTTTTCTATAATTCATTAATTGTGATTAATGTTATTTGGAATATTACGTGATCAAATATTTCTATTTGTTGAGTTTAAAAATTAGTCTGGATTATTTTGATAAATCTTATGGACACTAATTTATTAAATGTTCTATGTTGAACTTTAGATGACATTTTCTAATTCTAGATATTACAGGTTGTTTCTCTTCATTTATCGGTTTACTCATTTTGGACAATTATTTTATCTTATATGAACCATTTTATTTATTTTTTAATTCCTAAATAAAGGAGGAAATTATTATTTTTTGTATTATTTGATTCCCAAAAAATTGATTCTACTACTTTAGGAGGGAAAACTTCATCCTGAATATTGATATTTTAGAGAAAAAGATGATTTTGTGGTTGAAATTGATTAAAAGATGAAATTATTATTTTTATGTCAGTATATTTTCTTATTTTCTTAGTATATATAGTAGAGGTATTATTCAACTCTAGGAAATGAATATTTTAATAAAAATTATAATCTGTTAACATTTCTTACTAAGAAATCAATGACCTTTTAACCCATTATAGATTTATGATTTTTTCATTGTTTACATTCCCATGATCATGTTATATATCACTCTCTATTAGTCTTTGAGAGTTAGATTTCTCTTCCATTTCTATGTTTTGCTACATGGAAACCCAGTATGTGTTATTTCATGTCACCTTCAAACTTTCTTTTTCTCTCTTATAAAGTGAATGTTTTATTATTATTTTTCTGATCTAGGATTTCAAAAACTGTATTTCGAAAAGTAAAACCCCTAGTTATCAATATAAAGTTCAAATTGAGGGGATTAAATTTATTTTTGGGGTGGATAATTTGACATCCTAAAATTTTAAGTTGGAAACATTATGTTTGATAGCATACATGGTATGCCACATCCCGATTAAACGAATAACAAGATATTGGTATTTAAATGTTAACATTATAACCTAGCTATTTGAATAGTTAAAATTGACAGGATTAAATTAATTATAAAAATATAGTTTAAAATTATTTATAAAATTAATTCTTTTTTAACAATTAATTAGAAATGGAAATAAAACCAATTGAATATAAAGGATGTGTTTTTATGAAAAACTGTTATTATACACAAAAAGTTATTTTATAAATTAAATCAATCACTATTAGTGACATATCATAATGCTATTTTTATATTATATATTTGAAAAAGTTTTTTTTACATTCCTCTATTATGTTTGATAGGGATAGGTTAAGAACAAATCCAATTTTATGCATAAAAATCAATATTTTCATAAAATAAGTTTTACCACATTTAAATGGTATATTGTTTTCAAAATATATTTTGACACTTGTATTTTTTATATTTGAAAGGATAAACATATTCTTTGAAGTCATAATATCAAAATTTACTTTGGTTGGATTTTTTTCTGATAAGTTTCACTTTTTGATTAGTAATTAAAAATATTGCATTTTAATTGAAAAATGTATTTTCATAAAAATAATTTATAATGTTAAATTGTATATTGAATTGGTTATAAATTAAAAATAGTTAAATTTTAAATCTATCAAACTAATTTATTCCATTTTTATAAAATTTTAATTGAAATTATATAAACACTGTGAATTTGTTTCACTTCAAAAACTCACTGTTTCTCCCCATATATGGGATTAATTTTAATTTAATTTATGATGATAATGTTTTCTGAATTATCAAAATTGGTTATATATTTATAATCATAATTTAAAAATTTAGTAAATATGTCCCTTTTTGTTTTTGTAAAATATAAATAGTAAAAATTTTAATTTTATTACCATGGTTAAGGGTAAATTCGGTAATTAAGATTAAAATTAAAATTATAAATATTAGAAAATAACCCTACAACTTTCCCAAATTTTAATTGAAAATTATTTTTCCATAATAAATAAATTATTGGTTATGTGACCATTTATTCCCTTTTGGGTGATATTATGACATTAATAATATTATATTCAAACAAATATTTAGACTTATCATACTTTTGTTTTTAACAAGTGAAATAATTTTAATATGGTGTTATAAAAGGTAAATGTTCGATTGGAAAAAGTATTTTGAAATATAAAATATTTATATTAATCATGGAAATTTATTTTTTAGTTTTAGTAATGAAATTATTACATTAAGAGCTTTCTCAATGATGATGCGGTAATTGGTTAATTAATTAAAATATCAATTAAATGATATTAAAAATATGAAACTAAAAAATATTTGAAATAATTTGTGTCCTATGTGAATTTTCAATATCACATTTCAATAATTGGTATGTGTAAAAATAGTATGTATGATGATATCTTGTTTTTATTATATTTTTAAAAAGATAATTAATGAATAGTCTCAAAATTGACATTAATGATATTCTAAAATAAATAATATTTTATTAAATAATATAAAATCTATAAAAATATAATATTTAGAAAAAAAAATTGTATAATGTTCAAATAATCATCCATGATTCATTTATTTTTCTTTTAAAATTTTATATTAATTATAATAACCATGAAAGAGTAAAAAACATATGTTATCAAAGTAAGAGTTAAAGAGGTTAAATAAGTATTAAAACAAAAACATAAATACTAAAACAAAAAAATAAGTATTAAACAAAAGTAAAAACATTTCTCAATTTTGTTGGATGAATTTATTTAAACCCATAATAAACTTTTATTATAAATATATTAGTTTGGATCCATTTTTAATAGAAAATTAATTTAAATTAATTTTATTAATTTTATATTTTATGAAATTTGAAAAGCATCCCTCCCCTCCCTTATAAGAGGGAACCCATTCGTATCAATATCTCACACTTTAGAATAATTTTTTTTCAAAAAATATATACTAAAATCCTTTACTATAGTCCATCATAAAAATATAGAGGTGTTATTTTTGGCAGAACATCATAATTATTCGTCTTAAGGTGTTAAAAAATAAAGGATTTCTAAAGAAGAGGTATTGTGTTTAATTAAGTGTTTCATTTTTGTTTCTTATTTCTCATCCTTAAAATAATCTTCAACAATGATAAAATAATAACTATATAATTCCTAATATACTTATATTTTATTATTCTTATATCATCACCTAAATCAGTCTCCACTTCCATCAAAAGGGAAAATAAGTTATCGTTCATGTGTACGGTGGACTACCGCCTCACAAACCGATGAAATTCATTTTTCACCACCTTCTATCATGTTAGGTTATAATTATGGAATTAAATTTTACATGTTATATTAATGACATATTTATAATTAAATAATATAATATATAATTTATATAACATTCCAAACACATAAAAATGATAACGTGATATGTGTGTATGTTTAAATTATCACATCCATGATGTGATGTGATTAATTTTTTCTTTCACCACTTCACATGGATGATATATATATATATATATATTAGTATATTTAATGATATTACATTATATAAGATATTATAATCATTTTGGAAAAATAAAATGATACTTACCTTCTTTTCCATAATGATCATTGAATAATGGAAATGTTACTCATGCGTACGTACGACTTACCATCTCCAAGATTATAACTTCTTTTTTATTAAGCATACATAATGGTTTTACATAAAAATATAATTGGTGTATAATAGTGATTATTATTTCCAAAGTATTATTCTTTATATGATGCAATCTTGTACACTTTGACTACATTCAGTCGATTGATGTTGTTTTTGACTTACGAACCAAATATCATCAAAACATTAAATGTGAAATTAAATAATGATGTAGTTTTTATAACATGTTAATAAGTGAAATAAAAGGAATAATAAACCTTCAAATAATTCTCAAGAAAGAAAATAATTAATATAATTCTATTATTCAGGAATATAAATATTATACGTGATGAATCAAACTCAAAGTAAGGGGACTTAATCTCAATCCCCTTTCATTGAGGAATATTTTGATATTATACACCCACCATCTTTTATGAGGTGTATATAAATACATTTTGAAATATAATATCATGAATTTATTTATTCTCATGTTATATTTTTTTAAATTATATTCCTCCATGGGTCTTATGATTTAAATGTTTCAAAGTGGTATGAGAGTGTTTGATTTCGAAATCTCTTTTAAATATTTAAAGATTTAAATTCAAAATCTTTTCCTTTTATGGGAATTTGAGTCTTGAAAATGGGTTTTGAAAATGGATTTATTATTTATATAACCTTAAATGTTTTCTTATTAGTGAAAATAAAATTTTATGAGTGGCATGTTGAAAATTTCAGTATTTAGGTGTTATGATTATATAATGGTACATAGACATTTTATGGGTGGTTACATGATAAAACAATGATGGGTAGTTCTATGATAAACCAAGGAAGGGTGGTTACATTATTACAACAAATTAATTATGTATGAAAGTCTATCATATGTTTATTTTATTTATAATAGTGAAATTTATTAAAGTTGACCATATGTTTATTCCATTTGCAGGAGAGGCGTGTATGGAAATCGAAAGTATGGTTATTCCATTGGAGTATAATTATGTCCCATGTTACCTAAATATATCATATATTTTTTATTATTAATTTTTTTGAATATCAATTAATTTTCATAAGGTAATATAATAATCTTTTTTAAAATATGATTCTTTTTTCAAGGTAAAAAGTTATATTCTTAAGGAAATGTTTTATGGGGTTTTTACCGGACTAATGGTTTCCTTTATTTTGTGTCCCTTACTAAGATATTAATGCTAATCCCAAGTTTTAAAATGTATTTCATAGATTTTAAATATTTTTAAGGACAAACAAGATTTAATGATGAAATTATTGAATATATGTCATAATAAGAAATCATGTTTTTTTAATTAGGTTTCCTTTCATGAAGAAAATGGATACTGAGTATAAATATCAACCAGTGATGTATGGGTTTGTTTTTTAAGATTTTGTACAAATTCTCTAAAAATATAAATTAAAAAGATCATTGAATGATAATTATTGTTCAAAAGAACAAAAATTGTTAATTTTTAGGGCCTGGTCCTTAGAGTATTATTTTAGACAGATAATAAAGTTTTTCATCCTTGGAGACAATATTGTCCTGCAAAGAAATATTATGAAGCCAACATTTACACATGATAAATTTCATAGATAACTCATTTATTTTATGAATCTCATGAATGGTTCATGTGTGATTCTAATTCTCTTAAAACCTTATAATCAACCAAGACAACCATAATAAATACCTAAATTAAATTATCCAATAAACCATTGATGCGTGGGGTGTTGATTTTAATAGTTCCCCATATAATTAAATTTGAAGATCATAATATTGGTGGAATATTTATTTAATTCACATTCATGATCCTTATATCCTTTATATATACATTAGTAACAAATTACACTCTCTTTAAACATTTTTTGAGACATTTAGTTCCAAAATTATCAATATTGGAGGTTACAATATTCTATTATTTTTTTAAAATTTTATTTTTATTGGTGCATATTTTTCTTCTTATTCTATTGATTTAATTTAAAAATATAAGACCTACTGAATTTATTTTCTTTCTTAATGGTACGTGATACCATATCCTAATATGTTGATTTTTTTATAAAACAAAGGCCCTTCGAAGGCTATACATAATCCCATAAAAAATGGTCAATATTAATTTATGAATTTTGTATATAGTTAGAAATATGAATTTATAATCAAGGGAGGTTATCCTCATACTTAAAAAAGCATTATACTTCATTCTTCTTTAAAATCGAAAATATTATTTCCATATCATCTTATTGTTCTTAAAGAAAATATTTCTTAAATAGAGTCACCTTAAAAGTTATTTATTCCGTACATTTCATATCATATTTCTTGATAGTAATTTGAATCAATAATACTCACTAATATTTATATACATCTAAATAATACACAAAAAAAATCCCATTTTATTACTTTCCAGAGCTAGTAATATATTGTAAAGGCATTTTTCCATTATTCCCCTATAATTTTTTTGAGTTTCGCTAATAGATGGAGGATTATATCTTATAAAGTGATCAAAAAAAGGTGTATCATGTTGGGGAAAAACATGCTACTTCATATATGTAAATATTGTTTTCATAACCTCGGTTAATTTCCCTATCATGGACATGATCTTTCAATCTCCAACACCCACTTTATTGGCTTTCTCATAAAGTAAATCATTACATCGTCTACACCCATTGATATGATTTCTCTTACATTTAATAGGTTCCATATATAATTAATGGAACAAACATAAATACCAAATAACCCTTAGTAATATTGTTACATGGAATATAATTCCATAAGAACGTAAATATTCATAAATAATCTAAGAGATTATCATAATTCTTATACTTTATATGTTCTTCTAAATTCTAGTTCACATGGGTCCTACTGAAATTAATTTTTTAAGAACTATAGAAATCACAACACCTATAACTAAGAGCTTATGTTTACTTTATTTAATTGGAATAAGATATAAGGAATAATACTATGATGGATATATTAGTCTAGTATACTTTGATAACTTGATACATACTTGATTACCATATTACATTGGATGATAAAAACATAGAAATAAAAAATTTCTTCATTTCTTGAAAATCATTCAATGATTACTCTTTATATGATGGGGAAAGGAAGAAAAATAAAGGGTGAGATCATATACTCAGTATAGGAAGTGTATAATAGATATTATCTTGATTAAATAAGGAATAATCAATATTTATGGGTGGATAAAGAAAACACAATCATTTTAATTAAAAATAATATATTAAATTAAATCAATGGATATTATCAACAAAGTAATCACATAAATTATAATAATTGAATTGTAAATGAAAAAATTAATAATTTAAGACATTCATTATCATACCATGAATGCCTCATGCCAAGACTTAATGAATTTTACCATTAATTCGTTATTCTAATAAATCAGACATACCATTATGTATTTATGCCAAGAAATTTTTATTATATTGGTTGTAAATAATTGATAAATAACTATTCTTATTTGTCACATGAAACCTATCGATGCATTGATGGGCTATATATAACTTGGTCCCACCTATTACTTATATATGTCAGTTTAATTTCTAATATATTGAATAAATAATATAATACATAATCATTATTCTTTATCAATCTATAAATTTCAATATTAAATCAATAATATATAAAATCAAAAATTAATGAGTAAACTAAATAACTTTATTTATAAACTTACCTCAGTTTTTTCCACATATAATAATGAGAATACAGTTTGATAAACAATAAGATAAAGAATGATAGATAACATGTATTCAATGAACTGACATTATTATATAGGTAAAATTAAGGAATAAACAATCAAACAATAAAGGATTATATATGACTAACTATTGGTTAAAAATTAATTCATATAGTAATGGAAATACTTTCGATAACTAGAGAGTAAAATGGAAGATAAACCTTAAAAAACATTCCTTAAAGCTTTTGTAATTAATGGTAAAAATAAATTTATAAATCATTTATAATCTCATTGCATGAGGTGTTAAACAAAATATTAAAATATTTTTTGTACAATAATATAATCTCAAAAATTTACTATGATTATAAAAGAATATTTGGTGTGTATGATAATATATGTTTATAATATATAAAATATCATTGTAATAACTTTTGAAAATAACACCATATTAATTTATTATAAAAAACTATAAAATCACAACAAAATAGAAAAATGATTTTCTTGGAAAAACATATAATCTTTTATAGGAAGCTAAATAGTTATCAATGGTCATATAGGTGGTAAAATTCATTCATTATACTTACATTAAAAGAACATTTCTTTCATCATTTTGAAAAAAGTTAAAATTGGCCTATTTAGAAATGATTAAAAATATTCCTTTTAAACATTTTTATAAAATGTAAAAGTTATTAAAAAATTATTTTACCAGTCATTTTAAAAAATATAAAATCTTCTGTAATACAATTTGAGGAATATATATATGGAGAGAAAAATTCCAAACCGAAAAATAGAAATAAGGTTAGTATTATGAAAGAACATTATTTTTGTATTTGATTGTCAATTAGAGAAAAATATGGAAGAAAAATATTTAAATACCATAAAAATACTATGTAAAATAAATTTTATTGTTTTTAATAATATAAAGAGTATATAATTCTTCTAATAAAAAGTTAAACATGAACAATATTTAATATGAGTGATATTGTAAAATAAGTTTTTATGACTTAAATAATATTTGAATCAAAACTCATTACAAGATAAAACCTTAATTAAAACATTAAATAACATGAATAAAGAGTAATTCATGATTCTATATGTCAAATTGGTAGTATATACACCATATTAACGAAATTAGCTACATAATCTAAAATATGTCTTAGTAGATTTGGATTGACAAGAAAAACATTTACATTGGATTCCTACTTGGTCGGGTGGATTATATCCAACTAAATAGTGAATTTACCTTTATAAACTACATTATTAAGAGACAATTTCATCTATATTTCATTTTGATGGTTATTTTATATTCATTTTTCATCCATTCATTGTATTGTTTTTTCTAACATCGACCACTTAAGGTTGTTTATCGAATTCCAGCAAAATCACATCAGTCTATTAACCTTAGTTAAATATGTTATGAAATGGTTCCATTATATAAATAATTTTAATAATTTCATGTATATAATTTAAATTAAATTATAATGTTTCAAAACATAAAATAAATCTTTTTTATAAAAAATAATATACCACATTCATAAGGGCAGTAGTTCACATGTACACATGGTGACACTTTCATTTTTTTAACAGGTGAGATAGAAATATGTTATATAATAGTTAATCATTATAAAATAATATTTATAATATATTTATAAAATATATTCATTAAATATATACTTATGATCATCCATTTAAAGAAAAAATAAAAAATAAATCGCATCACTTCATGGAAGTGGTTGTCCACACGTATTCAAGATTGACATTTTCATTTTCCAAAGGATTGGAGGGTAGTAAGGTAGATAATATTTTATATTTATAAAATATTAATTATTCCATGAACATGATATATATCCATTTATTACTAATTTATAAACATCCATTTAAGCCTATGGTGAAAAATGATACACATCACTTTATGGAGATAGTAGTCAATACATACACATGAGTTTGATAATCATATTATCGATATTTTTTATTTTATAAAAATTATAATATATGCTTAATGGAGGTACAATAATAAATTGTCATGAAAAAACTCAGTTAATAGTTATACCTCTTCTTTAGAAAACCACTTTTATCTTACACATTTAAACATTATAGGTTTGAATTTTGGGGATAATAAAACCTCAAAAACATGGGTAAATAATTTAAGATGTTATTTAGTTAGGTATTGGATAAGATAAATTGCTCTATTTTTTTGAATAAGTGAGGTGTGATGGTACACTTTTATAAGTAAGGGGTGGAAACTTTGAAAATATTTGAAAATTTATTATATATTAAATGTATTATTAAATTCATGTGGCCCCAATATATCATAACTTATAATATTATAAGGTTATTATCTAAATTAAACTAATAAATGAGATTTAATAATGTTTGTTTTGGTTATCATGAATCCTTATCCCTTTATTTTAACTCTTTAAACTCATTTTACACTTAACCGACACCAAAAGTTTAACTATGGTTATAATTATTTATGAAAAGAATTAACTTGAACTAGTTTGATAACAATTTTTTAATCAAAATATTTAAATCATTTTTAATTATTAAATTCCATTAATATAAAAAATTAATTTTAACATAAGTTTGGAAAATGCAATGAAACTCATTTTTTGAAAAATATTCTTCTTAAGCATAAAAATGATTGTGCAAAAAATAAAGTATACTATCAATTTAAATTCAATTAATTGGATTCTTTTAAATAAAAAAAAACTTGATTTATTTAAAACTGAAAAAATAAAATGTAACCTTTTAAATAATTTATTAAAAGAAGACCAAAACTAGTTTTATTTGAATATAAATTTTAATTAGATTTCAAAAACATCAAACATTCATTTCTAAGTACAAAATAATATTTCAGAATTCATAATATTAATTATTAAATATATTTTTTACTAAAAAATGTTCTATAAAATTTCAATTAATTATTATATATTAATAATTTCATAAAATTGATAATATTTTTAAAATTGTTATTTTTCCACATTAACCCAAAAATCAACTATTTCTGAAAAATTCCAAAAATTAATCTAAGAAAAACATGATAGGATTAAAACCAAATTTTAAAAAAATTATGAAACTAAATTTCTTATATTTATAAATTTATCTTTTATTTTAAAATAAAAAAATATACAACAAAACAAGTTTTATAGAAAGAATAACACTTTTAAATAATAAATGTTCTTATCATTATATGAATTCAATTTTATTATTCAAATGGAGTACTAATTTATTAATAATTAATCCATATATTTTTATTATAAAAAAATATTCTTAAAATATTCCAAAATTTGGTTACTCAAATTCATATCCAGTAAACCTATGTTTAGGTTATGATGGTTATATTTAAATAATAATATTTCTATAGTTGATCATAGTTTGTTAAAGCTAAATATTGGGTGTATCACAAAATATACTTCACAATATTCATAAAACAAAATATTAGTATATGATCCCTCATTTCAATGTAATCACGTATATAATTGGTTTTATCAAGAAACTTATTGATGTTAAGCAATGATAAAAGAAGATGTTAAAGAAATAGAGGATCCACTAGGTATAAAATTCAGAAAAATCAATGCTATCAAAAACCTTGATTAAGATAAATAAAAATCTTTGCTAATTTTCAATAAAAAAATTTCATTTATATAAGAATAATTACACGTTTTTTTCTTTGGAGAATGTGGTGAAAAAAAATCTTGGTGATGTTATACATTTATTGAATCAAAATAATTATACCACTATTGAGGTCAAAATATCACAAGTGGGTGTTGATGAATGGAAAATAAAAGATATTGATAAATATTTACTATAGTCAACCAATGTGCATAAATATTATTTTCATAAGAAAAATAGTGAATGGAAATTCATTTTTAGATCATTTGATGATGAAAAATATTCCCTCAATATAAAGTTTCTTGAATTTGGGATAAAGCTAATAAATCTAGAAACTACCCCAAGTTGGAACTTTCCAGATTTATAAAATTAGTGCTTTTTCCATATAATATTATATTATAAGTCATGATAACAAAAAAATATTATATTTATAGAAAAAATAACATGATATTGTCTGTAAAATCATCTATATTGAATTCATGGTGACAAGTAACATCCATCTCCAAATTTGAAAATTAAAATAAATTTTCTATCAAATAGTGAAGTTTTAAAAGTAAGTTCTTTAAAAACATTTTATGGTGAAAATGATTCTAATCCTACAACCATGTTAATGGTGAATATAATATGGTATATAAATTCAAGTTTTCCAAAATAATCTAAAAAATTTGATGAAATAATTCAAAAATAGTGACTATTTAGATTTGAAAATTCCAAAATCTATATACTCAAAATTATAAATCCAAGTTTTATAGTTCATTACTAGTATTGTTAGAGTTTTAGGAAATGTAAATTAGTGTTTTGGAAAAATTTATCAATTGATGAGGTTTAAATAAGGCTAAATTTTTTTGGGAGAAACTAAAAGAAGAATAAATAACCTACTATATAGAATAAACATCTATAGAATGTGACGAATCTATTCATAAAGGATAGGTATATTTACTTGAAAAAAATTATTATTATTGGTGTATATGTTTCCAGAGCTATGAGGAGTTTTTATATAAACACATTAGTTTTCACTTATGTGTCATGGATAAATGACAACCACAACTCAAAAACAACTAAGTTAAAATGGGAATAAATTAACTTTCCCTAGAAGAATGAAATATAAAATAATATTTTTTTAAAAAAAGAGGATTTGGATGAACTGCTACTAAAACATTCTCAAAGAATACAGATGATATGTCCATCGGTAAAATACCTAAAAATTCAAAGAGAAGTGCTATCAAAAAAGGTATGTGATGTTTCTACAGTTGTAAAAAAGGGAACACCTTGGATTCATACAAAAAATCCATGGTTATTTGTATAAATTGAAACATACAATAGAAGAAAATAAAATTAGTACATGAAGAAGATAAAAGTGAAAAAAATTTAATTTTTGAAAAACACTCATAATAATTAATGTGAATATTGAAATAAAGATGATTCAGTCTCAAAGGATTGTTTGATCATTTTTCTAGAATATTTGGAAAAAAAAATTATAGTAGAGAAATTATATTCCAAGGAAATTGATATATAGAAGGAATTATTTTCATAAAAATAACTAAAATCACATGGAAAGTTATCAATAAAAAACATATCAAGAGAACTATGTTGAAGGTTGAAAGAAGTTGGTCATATTTATAATAATTTCATGACTATAATACCAGTATAAAAGAAGATATGTAAAAATATAATGGGAGAAGGTTAATCCACATAGGCTAAAAGATCATTATTAGAAAATATTAAAAAGGCAAATCCATACAAGGATAAAGTTGGAAAGAGGAGTTCTATACTACCAAAATATAGGATATATTTGTAAATCAAATATGAAATCATGAATTAATTAGTGAAATAAGTAACATGGTAGATAATAACTACCCAATCTTGATATTCACATTAATGAAAAATAAAACCAACTTATTCCATTAATTTTTATGTTTTTATTATATTTTCATTAATGTAGGGAATTTAATGTGAGTCTTGTAGGTGTAAGAGATATCTAAACATGATAGTAATTTAAAAATAAGTAAGCTACAATAAATATTTCATTAATGTGATTTCTCAATATAAACATATTTAAATTCATCCATGGAAGATACTCACCTTGATAAAGAAAAATTTGAGTGCCTCTTTTATAGGGAAACAAGTGATAAGGGTGTTGAAAATCTTCCAGAAAGTTCCATTAAAATATATTACTTATTTATTAAAGGTGTTTAAGGAAATTTAATTCAGAATCTATGGGTTTATATTCTATCACATTTGTTACAGAAATAAATCCTTACATTTATGGGTAGAAATTTATTTTTAATCAATGATAATAAATTGATAATCTAAGGATAATTAAATGATAATTTATTAAGAAGAAAACCAACTAATGTTATTGAATGATACTTATTTGGGTGTTGATATGAAGTGTAATAACTAAGGATTAAATTCTAACAAAAATATATTTATCAATTGGAATTATATTTTTTCATCCAAATTATATTTGAAAAGCCTTTTAATTATTTAATTATCCATCATGGAGTGCTTATTTGTTCAAGGAGAACCAATAAACATGAATGTAATCAATTATGGCAAGGAATAAAATTTTTCATACCTTGAGGGGGCTCAATAAAGATGAAGAGATTCCAAATTATTACCACATAGGAATTCTTGAATTTATACGGCATTTAGTGAATTATATTGTGAGGTATTACTATCACACATTCCTACTTTTCATTGGATAAATCAGGCATGTTGACAAAGTGCGAGTGTTTATTGATGATTTTTTTTTAAAAAAGGTGATTAAAACTTAATTCAAATGAATTGTTATTATGGGATTTTTGACAGGAGTAAAGGTAAAAATAATCTTTACAAATCTGATTTCCCATCCCCTAATGTGATGAATTGATAATTGAATCCCATAGATGATGAATTATATGTAGAATTGAATAAACTGGTACTTTCTCTTGTTTTATATATATGGTTATCCCATATGCAGTTATATTTGTTTTACTATAGGCTCATATAAAAAAACATGTGATTTTAGTACTTCTTTTAAGTTATTCGAATTGAATTAAAAATTAAAAGTGGAAGAAGAATTTATTTTAAGATGAGAAAGTTAATACCCCTACAAAAATATTTATTTTTTATCAATAAGGGGGAGATGAAAATCATATAATTTCACACATATTGACTTCAAAATCTATGATGGAATTGATAAAAAACCCAATGGAAAATATTAAAAAGATCATACTTTATTATAGCATTTGTTTTTAATAATAATCTTAATATTTTTGAGAATAAAAATTTTAAAATGTTTGAATGAAAATGATTGATAAAGAACCCATTATTGTTGAGAAGAAGAGATCCTATATATGTTTTCCCTATTAAGTAGGTTGAAATTGTGAAAGACATATCTTGGAAGGTTTTTTAAATAAAAATCAAATGAATGTGATATGTTAAGGATGTTTGATCATAAGAGGATTAATATAATATTAGTTTTCATGTTATTATTTGGATAAGGAATTCTAAATAGTTAAAAAAAATTCATCTATAGGGTAGCTCAACATTCCAAGCAGTCTAGCCACTACTAGAAGTCAAAAAAGATTAAATTAAAGATATATATGAGAGAGGTGGGGGAGAAGGTGTAAGGGTGTATTGGTTAGTACATCCTAATAAGAGTATGAATAAAACTTGGTAAAAGGGTTCTTAGACACCTCTATGTAGGTTGGTATGGAATACAACTACAAAGAACCATCTCCATATGGATTTCATTGAGTTGATCTTGTTGTGACTTTTCTTACTAAATAAAAAGATTCTGAAGTTCAAATTTATATGGGAAATGTTTTATGTTTTATTGTTTATAATTTTATTGAAACACCATTTTATAAACAAAATGATGACATGAATATTGTCTTCTACATTGGGCTCAAAACTATCCATTCATGAGAGAGACCTCATCATGCCACTAGATATCATGTCACAATGATATGGGTGAGTTCCAAGTAATCATCTTCTACCCCAAGAACTAATGGTCTTCATATAAAGTACATTGAAGATTAATTAAATAGAGAACATGAAAATGAAAAGAACATTATGATTATTAATAAGGTAGATCTTTATTTGAAATTATATGATGAATCATTATACATTTAGGCATGATCTTATGGATGATAAAACAACATTCTTATGTTATTACGACTATAATGACGATGCATGAAATAACTAAGAATCTTAAATGCATGTGAAGTGCCTTAATTTCATTTATAAAACCTGATCATATGAATTTTCTTCATATAACTTCAATATATATCTTGTATTTCCATAATATTAATTTTTTCAATATTATATATGAAAATGACTTGTATTTTGTTCATAAGAAATTGATAAAGTCTTATGATATGATTCTGATAATGCTTATTTTTGGATATCAATGATAAAACTATCATAATGTCTACTGATTGTGTTTTAATACATTATATTGATGATAAATTGTGAAGGAATGTCTATAAAGGTTTTATTATATAAAATAGATCCACATCATATAGAATTTGATATGTCACAACACTAAGTTGTGACAATTACTTGTATTTTTATTACTAATGTCAAAATTTTCTTACACAATATATTTTGTGTGAAATTTAAATAAAAAACATAAATTTTCTGTATTTATCAATATATAAAAGGGGAGTAAAACTAATTCATTATAAGGATAAAAGGGAAATCGTTATTTTTAATATGTTGGTGATCCTAGGCTTTAAGTGGAGTGATTTTAGGGAGAAACAATTATCAAGATTTATTGAATATTGAGGTTTGACTGTTTACACGGAATGTGATATAAAAACAAGTGAGAAAAAAAATAAATATGTGAGTTATTTTGATTCTATTATTTCTATTACACCTTCTATAAATTCAAAAATGTAGGACAGAGTCTCGAATTTGATGTTGATGTATCATATTCTTTGAAATTGAAAGTGAGAAAAAGAATAAGAGAATCACTTGATTAGTGAATTCAAAAATAAAACCAACATCTATCGACAAAGGAAAAATAAAAGTGATTAGATACTTCTACCACTGTTGAAGAATTGTTGTAGAAATTGAAGGAGGTTAATTCTACCCAAAAATATTTATATATTATAGAAAAAATAATTATGAGTTGGGAAGCGACCAATACTGATCTTTATAATTAAATCATGGTTTTGATACTCTTGAATATTGAGAACCACTATGAATCAACATCGTTGTGAGTTTAGGTAGATAATAAGGCCATCTTATATGTATAGTCATTAATCATTACTAGGTGGTTGAAGACCTATTTTTTCATTTATATAGGAATCTTAAGGAATTAGTGGTTATAATATAAATAACACTATTATGGCAGTGGGAGGATGAAGAGATACAGAGAGTTAGTTTCATCTGAAATACCTAAGGAAGAAGAGTATCCTTATCTTTCATAGAAATTGTGTAATAAATTTTCAGAAGTATTTTATGATTATTGGATAAACACTACCCATGTTACATTGTAATCACGCTCTCATTGATGTTATTACTCAATGTTTTGGATCTTGACCTATACCTAGAATGTATTAGGACCTCAAATTTAGTTAAAAAATATAAATATCTATGTGTTAATATTCTTCTTTATTATATATTTCACACCCAAGTATAGGATTGAGATCACATAATTATATCTATCTCTCTTAACAAAGACATAGGTTTCAATTATAAGAGGTAATAAAAAATAACGAAAATTAAAACACATTAAAATTGGGGTATATTGATTCACCCCCCCCCCCCCCTCATTTTCTTTAATGATTTAATGGGAACTATAGATACTAATAAAGATGTCTAATTAAAACCCAAATATGAAGGATTTTTAAAAATAAATGTATATCATGGGATTTTGGTTAATTGAAAGAGGAAGAAACTACATTTCTCTAAATTGAAAATATATAAACATGGTAGGGGAATATTTTGACTGTTTTTTTCCTTTAGATTAGTTTTTTTAGTCTTTTATTTTCATTTTATAGTAATTTTATTCTTCAAAATTTAAAAAATCTTTCTTTTTCATTTATTTCTTTCTCTATTTCTCTCATTATCCATATAACATCTATCATTCTATTCATTTTTATCTTTGAACACTCTCAATGGTGAGTTACTAACCCAAGGAATATCCTAAGGATGAATCCAGTGTTAGACCCAGGTTTCTTTTCATTTCTATTTAATGTTTCTTACCTATTTTAGGTAATGCTTAGGGTGATTATTAGTGGGTTACCATTGCATTTATCTTAGTTGTTACTACATAAACTATGTTTTTTATGTCCCTTACATGGATTAGGTGGGAATAAAGTGTACTTGGTAGTCATTCAAGGCACTGTATATTCAGAAACAAGGGATAATAGTATGTTCACACTTATAGAAAAATGTTTACATTAAGTTGATCTGATGATGACCATGAGATAAAGGAGATTTACCTAGGATGATTCACTTGGGAGTATTTCCTCTCTAACTAACATCAATCTATATTTTTTCTTCTATGTTTTCTTTTCATATTTTTCATCCAATTATAAAATGCCTATTAATTTATTTAGTTTTTTAAAATAAAATAAGTGATTTAGAGTAGTGAGTTAATAAATTTCAGAGATCCTCATGTGAGGTGACCCTAGTTAACTATTTTACCACATTAGAAAAATAAATAATATACTTTCTACCACCCATGGATAGGTGTTTCATGATTCCATGATCTTATTTCTACCATTTGATGTCTTCTTAGAGGTAATACCCTTTTAATTTTTTTGTAAATTCACATATCTTCTCAATATTCTATGAATATCCAACTTTGTTTTATTTTAGAATCATTAATTTCACATCCAATTATATACATTTGATATTAATAATATATTTATTGTGTTATATTATCTTCACGTTTTATTTAAAACAAATCTCTAACATCATTATTTAATCCTAATGCATTTTATTTTGTACGTAAAACTAGTTTTCAAGCTCTTTCACTCTAATGTTCTTATTTTCCAACTATGTAGCTTTAACATCTACTGATACATTTTAGATATTTTAAAATACATTCATCAATTAGTTTACAAAATTTTTAAACACATCTTTCACACAAATAGTCCTCTTCAATTCTTAATCAATTAGCGAAAATATTTTATTTCAAATTTTGTGAGATTATTCTTAGGATTTAACTAGTTTTCAGAGAGCATTACATTTACTCACTTTATTAACCGTTGTATCTTGTATTTAATCAATATCTTTTTTTATCAAATCCTTATAATCATGAATTCCATTGATATATAGAAATGCATATGTGAATAATTCTGGAAATATATTCTTCGGATGGTATTTTATTTCAGGATAACAATTACTAATTGATTCTTTGAACTCGTAATCTTTCTTGATTATTCGTAAATTATCACTGGATTAATCTTGTTCAATAGATTAACAAAATACACCAACCACTCTAACTTCCTTCGTATTGTTATTATTATTCTTCTTATTTGAGTTGATTTATATTATCTCCCATCCTCTAGTCTATTATTCTCCTTCTTTAATAACTAAATAGTATTCCTTCATTACATTTGATTAGCAACACAATTTATTCTTCCTCAACCAATATTTGGTTCTCTCAATAATATCCTTAGTTCAGTACACCACACCTTTGTGTAACTTAGTCTCTTCAATTTTATATTTATTGAATTTGATGTTGTACTGATGACCTTAAATTAATTTATGATATCTCTATTAATATATAGGAATGGATAAATTTTAAAAATAACTTGAAATATAAAACCAAATACACAATCCACACTCCATGATCCTAATTTTTTTAGGGATATAAATGGGAGTTTTCTAATGATCTCCCATTTTTATTTAAAATTATATATCATGTATATTTTGAAAAATAATGCCCATTATTCTTATTTTTTCTTATTTCTCTCATCCAAATATACCTAAAAATATTTCTTCCAGAATGGTGAAATTTTTTTCTTCTCAAAATATTCTACCATCAACTCATATTAAAATATTCTTCAGATATATATATATAATATAGTTACGACATCAACATCTTGGATCTTCTTATTTTCAAACTGAGAGATTCATCAAAAATATATATATATATTCAACAAACACATAGTAAATCAACTCAACATTCTAAATTATCATTTAGTGAGAATCACAATGTATTTTTTGATATTTAAGTCATTGAATATCATAAAAATAATCATCCACATTAAATTTATAGAATTACGTAATCAATAATTTCTTCATTTCAGACTATTGTAAATTCTAAGCCTTCCATATTAACTCAATTTCATTTTAACTCAAACAATATAGGATCACAACTCATTTTTTTATTGTTTATAATAATTTAGTTCAACCATTATATCATTAAATTTATTTCTTTAGAATATATAATTCTAGAAACACTATTTATACATTAATTAATTCCCTGGATTTGATATTACTTTTCACAAACATGAATATTATATTCTCAACATCTCAGGCAGAAATCATAGTTATTTTTTCATTATTAATAGCATTGAAAATCATAATCATAATCCTCATATTTTAATAACTAATTTGATCACTGATAATGAGTTTCATATATTACCATTTTAAACATACAACTTTAGAGAAATAATGACCTCTTATATTCTTCTCATCTCATTTTTTCCTCACTAGAATCTTAGAGGATGTGTTCTCATAAGTTAATGATGTTTTAAAAATGAATTAATATATTTGGTATCATCCTAATTTAGTTATAATTGAAAATAAAAAATTATAAAAAATTTATATTTTTATATTCGTGCGACCTTATGAGGTGTTTGAACCATACAATAAAAAAGAACAAACCATATGGAGTCAGTGTCCCAATCCTAATATGACCTATCATAACCATACTATGAAGTGTATCAACTTTATGCTCTGATTTTATCAACTATAAAAAGTGTTTGTGTGTGTATGTGAAATTTATGGCCTCAAATTATCCCAACCATATGCCCATATGGAATTATTTTCTAAATATTAAGTGTGATTCGTGTCAACCAAAGGTGTATCAAGACTTATTAAATTTTTTTAGGGATTCTTAAAAATGACTCCAAGAAATATCAAAACCTTAGTCTAGAATCTAGTTTTCCCCCTATTTTTTCATTGGTAATCACTTTCACACACTTTAGTACTTGTATTTTAATTAAGTACCATCTCTATAATAACTATATATATTATCTACAATAATGAATCTATCTAGCTATGTATTAAAGATTGTAGAACCTCTATCTCCTTTACCCATCAAGATGTATGAATCTCTTCATATACATTAAAAGGATACCCAATACTTCAACAAATTTATATAATACATATATTGACATGATCACAGAAAAAAAAAATTAATCAGAAACCAAAGGTAATTTTAGAAATTCCAAATAATTATTTTATAAAATATCATTCAAGAACTGATGTAATCTAGAGATATATCACTCCAAGATAGATAAATCTTCTTACTATATTGTATTCTCATCACACATGTTCTCCCCCTAAATTCATCACATTAAAATCCAAGGATATAAAATAATATATAAAAAAATATATTTGGAAATAAGTTTCATTCTCTGCTACTTATTAGTGAGAAAAACATGGATAAGGGTATTTTTCAACCAAAAAATTTCATTAATTTTACCTCCAACATAATGAGAACTCTTTATTATTTCTCCTCCTCTAATTTTATATATAAAACTCTCATTGGGAATAATGGTATTATTACTTATTTAAACATTCTCATTATATGGAATAATATTTTTCAAATCAGCTAGGATAACACATCATTCCGCCATACCTACAAAATTATTATAAATATCTGATCGATTATTAGATGTATAATCATACATTATCTTCAAACATCAATAGAAAGTTTCCAAATTCCATAAATCATCTTAATAATTTGTTGTTTAAAACTATTGTGGATTCTTCTTAAGAAATTTTAATTCATCTTTACTCCTATAGATTTACTTTATAAAAATCATACTATGATTTCCATAAATAATAACACTCATGGATTGTTTGTAGTAATCCATGATTTTTACTTTTTTTATATAATAGATAAATATTTTTCTATTTAGTATAAAATAATTCTCAACCTAATTTGGTTTACATTTTTAAATATTTTACTTTTTCACATACCCCAATATAAATTCACCTTTTCTCTATTCTTATTTTCTCCTCATATTTTGTTATCTTTTTATTAAACTGTTTATAGTAAATAAATGGTTTATTTGAACCAATTGTGTTCATCATAATTATCACTCTTAATGTAATTTTCAAATAATTCCATTAAGCAACCAAATCTATTAGAAATTGATGGATTCATTATATTATTCTTCAGCGTATTAAGACTCAAATCATAAGTATTCCCCTCTAAGGCGGATTTATTTATTTTAATTGAATTGATATATTATACCAAAAATAAATGTATATGTACACAAATCTCTCACAACTCCACAATAACAAGAAAATATTGATTTCTTTCCTTCAAACATGGTCTAGAAATCTTAATCACCTTCATTATTTTTAGCAAACTGCCTACATATAAATTATTTCTTGGTGAACCAATTTAATTATTTTTTATTACCTTAATTTATAGTATATTGATGGGTTTATATAAAATTAACACAAAATTTTGTTAGATAACATTATATGCAATAATAACATTCTTTGATAGCATGTGTTACACGCAAGGCAGAGTTTTACAGAATAATATTTATATTATTATTTAAAATGAAAATTATTCCTATTTAATAAATTGGATATTAAAAATATTATTAAATTAATTAGGAAATGTATAGTTTAATTCATTGGATATAAGTAGTTATAAATGAATATAAAAACACATTTAGTATAATGGAAATGATTTTTAAAAAGACTATTTTTATGTACCAAAGGCATATAATATTATTAAATTAAATTAATTACTATTATGAATGATCTTAATGAAATTTATATATCATATATTAAATAAAAAAATTTAAATTCATCCAATATATTTTATAGGCATAGGATGAGAACAAATCAAATTTTACATTTAAAAAGATATGTTTTTATAAAGGATGTTTTGCTGACTTTTAATGGTTAAACTATTTTAAAACTAAATTTAATAAATTTAATAAATTTCATTAGGAAAAAAATTTTCATTTTTGAAGGTAGAAATAAAAAATTATCTTAGAGTGAATTATAGGTATTTTTTTATAAGTTTCATTTTTGATGGATAGTGAAAAGTACTAAATTTTAAATGAAAACTACTTTATCATTTAAATAATTTATTAGATTAAATTATTTTCATATTTTAAGATAAATTAGATATAGTGTAGATATATTAATCTAATTTAGTTCATTTTAATCAATTTAATATTGAAATTGGATATAAAAACATTTCAAACTTTTGAACATTTTCACTTTAAAAAACTTGCTTTTTCATCATGTTTGTGGGATTAATTTGAAATTAATTTCTGAAATATATGTGATTGTAATTTAAAAAAACTGGATTCCATATTTGGAATAAGAATAATTTATAATTTATTCTAAATTAATTTCAGTTTTTACCAAACATAATAGTGAAATAAATTAAAATTAATTATAGTGATTAAGAGAAAAACTAGCTTAATAAGTGACTAAACCTTAATCATAATGGTCAAAATGACCATGTAACATTTAAAAAACCAATTTGTGCCTATATTTAACCTATATCTTCTCCTTTAAAGAATTTGGATCGTTATTTTTGGCAGATAATGTAAGGGATACTTCTCAATAGTGTCTACCTTTTTATATTTAAAAGAATGTCACTCCTCCACCACTACAAAATGGAACTCACCCCCTCCCTTATTCACACCTATAAAGACATTTTTTTCATAAAAACCTGAAAAAATAATCTCCCAACTTCCCTAATCACATCTTATAATCCTCACTTTTTTCATAACGAAAAGTAATAACTAACTTTGGTACAAACCAAAACGAGTTTCACAAATAAGAGGTAAAGTTCTTCAATAAGCACTTTTGTTTCATTTCTTTCATTGAAACATTAATTATTTTAATAACAATATTATTTGACCTAATAACTATAATAATATACTAAGATTTTTTTTATTCTACTGGTAATACCTATACTCATGCACACTTCCATCAAATGGGATTTGAAATCATCATTCATGTGTATGGAGGGCTACCACCTCACGAACTGATGTCATTCATTCTTCAATTTCCACATTCCAAGGATGGGAATAATAATGTATTTATAGTTTATAAATTATATATATTATATTTATAATTAATTTTTGTCTCTTTAATTATTATATAACACATAGCTTCTTTATTTCCATTTTTTGGGAATATGATAACATTTTTTGTGGGCGTGTGGACTACCGCCTCCTCAAAACGATGTGATTCATTCATGTTATAAATGGAATATATTAAAGATTATTTAAATAAAAATTCGTGAAATATATGAAATAAATATTATGTTGTAATTATAAGATACAAATATATCATTTAATTTTCTTTCTTTCAATATGACTATAAAAGAAAAACAATATTCATGCATGCGTATGACCTACCATCTCCACGAACCCTGTATTCCATTTTAAAAAAAAATTGTGGATTCCAATAAATACAATAAAAATGAATATATATTATATAAATAAATCAATTATGATATTAATAACATAATAAACTTTCTGGTAAAAAAATATATCATTTTCTTTATTACCCTTTCACACATCGAAGAAGTGATAATGTCGTTCGTGGATTTGTGGACTACCACCACCTCAAAAAGAAATGATTCTATTTTTATTAAAATAATACTATATAAAAGTATATATAATAAAATAATATGGTATTTAATATATTATAATCAATATATAAAGATAAAGTTTACATACCTCTTTCCATAATGATATTTGAAAAATTGAGAGGTTACTCATGCGTATATACGGCCTACCGTCTCCATGATCGTAGTGTTAGTTCATTTTTAATTACCATATTTCATGATTGGTTTTAAAAGTATAATTTATTTTTAATTATAATAATAATTTCATTGTTATTATTCTTGTGGTTTTTCAAAAATTACTCCTCATCCCATAGTCTACCTACCAAAGTCATTTTTGTTATATAAACAAAATATGGTCAAAATATTCGACTAAAACTTCATTATCTAATTAGTGGTATATAACTTGTTAATATATGAAATAAAAGTAAAAATAAACATTGAAAATTTACTTATAATAGAAAAAAATTAACCAATTTTTATTATTTAGGAAGATAGAGACACATGTGAAAATTTGGACTCAATATAAGGTATTTCGTGTCAATTTACATTCAATTGAGACTTATTTATTATTATGCACCAATTCACTTATAAATGGTGTATATACTATTAAATTTACATTTAATATCAGGATTCAATCATACTTCATGTTATTTTATTTTTAACTTTGAATTAACCATCCTAGGGGTTTTGGATTGAAAATTACCATGTGGTAAAAATTATCTTTGTAACCTCACATTATTTTTTGATTGTTAACTTTCTCCAAGAAAATAAATTCCTTGTGATAATATTTTTATTATAAATTAAATATATATTAAATATCCATATTATTTTTTAATGGATATTATTATTCCCCAAACTGTATATCATTTTTACATGTGGTGTTTACTTTGAATATTATTTGATATATTAGTGAAATATTGATAAATATGTATCTTGGAATCCATACGGATATTTTATAAGGCTCAGTATTCCTAAATTAAATTTATTATCTGATATATGATGAATTATTTGGAATAGTATAACATGGTTTGGGGATCAGTTAATAAATCCCTCTCGATTCATTGGTAGCCTCATGAGACAAAATTAGTTGGTGACAAACCCTTCGAGTTTGTTTTCAAATAGAATCATGAAAGATTCTACCCATAAGATTAAATTTTCTTGAGGATATATCTTGATGGTATAGTGGCTCATGTGTTAGATACATTACATACAATAAATTAAGCATTTACTTCATTTATAATTTAATTATTATTATTATTATCTAGAGTATTTTAATTATGAAAAAGTATATGGATGCATTTCATTAAAAGTTTATAGATTAAAGGGAATGTATGTTTAGTTATTTACCTCTCTATATTGATTATTATTATCAATCCACGATTAATTTTGTCTTATTCTTACCATTACTAAGAATTTTATCTCATATATATATTTTTTTCTTTATTAATGTTATAAAAATATATCTTTAAATGTGTTTCCAAGGATGAATTTTATGATACTTTTTATGTATTGTGTTTTATTTTCTATTCCCAATGTAAAATGGTTTCCATGTATATATCTAGTTTTCCAAAACTACTAAACTAATTGATATGTTGGTATTTTATTCCTTATAATCATGCTAATGTAATAAAGAAATGCACTAGATTTGGGATTCTGGGGATGGGCAGTTATAGTTAGTTTCAAGTTATTTTTAGAAGAAGCCTTATGAACTAGATTTAGAAAATCATAGATTAGGGAACATAATACTAAGATATATTTGTACAATAACTATATAAGAACATCCCAAAGAAACCATTATTATTATTATGATATTAGTGTGTTGTAATTTTTTCATTTCTTTTTGGAATTTCAATATTTTTTTTATTATAAATTATATTTCATAATTACACGATCTACTCTAGTGTGTACCATTTTTTAGAAATGGAACCTAGAAGAAAGAAAGGTATCAATACTCATGTCCAATGTAGAGGTTTCCCTATTAAGAAGTCCAATTTATCTAGTATCAGAACTGACCATTTTATGGATATATTATAAAAGACTAATCAAGTTATTACAAGTAACCTTGCTCATATAGAGAAACTTATTCCATGGTGAGATTCTCTGATGTGGGATAACTTTATGTGATGGAGACCTCTGTCATTTAGTATAATGATCCAATAGTAGTTGGGCACTGAATAAAGTATTTAGAATAGATTTTTATGGCATTAGTATGTGATGAATTGGAAAAGGTTGAACTTGTAGCGTATTGTCTCAATGCCGATGATGATTAATGGTGGTCATTGATACAGAATGCCTAGGTGGAATAAAAAATAAAAATCATGGAATAAAAAGACATTAATGAGACATTCTTTGAAAAATATTTCCCTAACCATCAATAAATTTATATGAATATAAAGATCCAAAGATTAAACAAAGATGAAGAATAATGTTTCAGCGAATTTGAAGGTATCATTATAAGGTTAGATAAGTTTTCTATGAATTATATACATATTGTAGAGTTCAATATTGATCACTTTTTTTGAAGGAATTAAGCCATGTCTCTAAAGGTAACTCTTTTCCAAAAAATTTCCTCATATGATGAAATAGTTTTATGTTCCATCAAAATAGATAAATAACATTCTATAATTAATATATTCAAATGAAATAAAGATAATAATAGTATGTAAAAACAAATAAATTTTAAAGGAAAGACAGAAAAGAGTGAATTTCCTCTATATGATAATTATGGAAAAAATAAATTTAGGAAATGCATGAAGGGATTGTGAGTTTTTTATAAGTGTGGAGATAAGGTTCACCAAGAAAAAAAATTAAATGGGAAGGATAAAAAGGATTTTATTTAGTGTTACATCTACATGGGGATGGGGAACTACACAAATGAATTCACCATGTAGGAATAGAATATACTTAGATGAAGCTAAGGGACCAATATCAAGCTTATTCTATGATATAATTGAAGTGGAATGAATAATTTATTTTTGTATTCAGATCATTGAATAATTTTGTAAGAGTATTTTATTAATGATATCATGGTTATAAGTATTGAGGAATGTATAAGAATTGTAATGCAGTGATATTTCTTCATGTATTTAAACTCATGTGTTGATTAGAACCGATGACCATGAAAAATGATTCAGTGACAAGTTAAACATTATGAAAATCATGTAATTGAGGTAAAAAAAATCCTTAATATATTTTTAATGTTTATACAATGATTTTTGGATAAATAGATGATTGATATGGATAAAGTAAACTGTATGGTACAGAATATCTTGCAACTAATGAATGATTTATTAAAAAAGTGGTTTATACTATCATTGTTAGAGTTTACAAAATTTTTCTGATTTAATTGATATATCCAATAACCTATATTTTGCTTACAGTATATGGAATAATTCATATTTCCAATAAAATGTTTGTGGTAATTATGGTTATTACCATGATTCAAGAGAATACATGATGATGGTATTAACATGTTTATAATGTAAAAATTAAGAGTTGATTCATGTTTATTGAAGGATAATTATATGTTTATATTTTAAATTCAGTGAACTTCTTTCTAAATTGTTGGATCATAATCTTATTGAAAATTTAACCATTTATGAAATAGTATAAGCTGATATTTGGAATAAGTTTTTGATGTTAATGTATTAATTCACCATATGATATAGCATGTGCTAATAAATGAAGAAGAAATAGTTCAAGAGAAAACCAAAGGATAATTTTGTGTTTATGAAATAGAAACTTTTAATTACTTATATTCTTAAAGAGTGAAAAAATCCTAATCTCATGGAAAAAGGTTCTTGAAAAAATACTTTCCTATTTCCCTCACATTTTATGATATCAATGAAATTTTTTAGAACTAAGGTTTAAGGATTTGTGGTCATTAACTTGAAACTAAATATATTCTCTATCTATCTCCCCCAATCTTGTAGTGTCAGATTTATCTTCCATGTCTATGTTTTCATTTCCCAATTTTTTTCTCTTACTCGGAAACCTAGCTATGTGATTATTTCGGATGACATTTTTACTCACCTTTAAACCTTATTCAGATAAAATTTTATTATAAATTTTATGATGTGGGGTTTTCAACAAATTAATTTTAAAATATCAAAACCTAGATTATCAAGATCATGTTTTAATTGTGATATGAAATTTATTTAACGTGGGGAGAATGTACCACCTTGAAAATTATAAAAGAATTTTTTTTGGTTCAATAGCATTTAAGACACAAAAAAGAAGTATATATGGGAATATAATATCCTGAGGCTCTAAAATATGTTTACTATTTTAAATAAATTCAATCAATGATATATATTAAAATCCATATAGAATAGAGTTAGCTTTTATTATCTGCAACAATGACTTTCTTCGATAGCGTTCATTACATGCAAGACTGGTTTTTAGAGAATAAAATTAATATTATTATTTAAAATGAAAATTATCTCCTAGAAGTTAAATGGGAGGTTAAAATAGGATTAAAAACTTATGAAACATATGGTTTAATTCATTATATACAATTAGTTTTAAATTAATATAAAATCAAATTCAATATAAAAGAATTTTTTTTATAAAAAACTATTTTCATGTGTCGAAATCATATAATCTTATAAAAATAAATTAATTAATACTGTGAATGATATTAATGAAATTTATATATTATATACACAATAATTTTTTAAAATTAATTATAATATTTTGTTGGTTTAGGATAAGAACAAATCCAATTTTATTGATAAAATTTTATATTTTTATAAAGGCTGGTTTTCCACTTTGTAATGGAGAACCTATTTCAAAACTAAATTTTGGAAATTTTATAAAATTTATTTCTAGAAAAAATCATTTTTGAAAGCGTAAATTCAAAATTTTCTTAGGGACAATTATAGGTTTTTTTCTAAGAAGTTTCAGTTTGTAATGAGCCGCCAATTCTCATTGGCTTGAGAGTGCAACGAGTCATTACTAGGCCTTAAGCGACATCCCCAAGACACCAAAGGCTTGAAATAAATGCTGAAGGGTTCCAAAAACAAGTGGGGGACAGTTTAAACATTATGAAATAAACCAATAAACCTACCAACCATAACTAAACATTCACAATATGATCCATAAACAAATGAAAGACAACTCAACAACTTCATGCACACAAAACAACATCAAAGTAAGAAACAATGGAAGGATAACCAAGTATAAGGGTACACAATGTATAAACTACCCAAGACTCTCCAAAAAACTCAATACTCCAAGCTCCACAAGCTCCAAGCTCCAAAATCTCAGAACATCCCAACATCACCAGGTAGTGCTAACCAGATGTGAAACATTACATTTTTTCCATGTCCCAGAAGATAGGATCCGTGAAAGCACCAAAGTGCCAAAGCATGGGTGAGTATAAAACTCATTATGTATTCCCAAATGATTTCCCTAATCACTCCACTAGGATATAAGAGTTACCTATAATTATATGAAACGGTTTATATAAAACAATTTCTCAAAAGCAGTTTATAACTAAATATAAACAAGTTTCCAAAACCATTCGTTACCAAAAAGATACAAGTGAAATTGAAACCAATTTTTCTAGCAAGATATGTTCCCTGAAAAATATCCATAAAATCTCTAAAACCATTTCCCAATATCCCTATTTCGGCATACCCAACCATTACTAAAACCCCTACAACCAACCATGCATGCTACGTTATTACAGTTCCATACTCATGAGTTGTTTCTCGTCGATCTAACAATTCATCACAAGGTAATTGTTTACCATGTGCCATTAATTTTTTGGTACTGAGCACAATTTAATATTTCAACCAAGGCCCATATATGAAATAAGAACACACAACACATATTCCCAACAATCAAGCCAAAATAAACCTTTCAATAAAAACACCTTTTTGTTGAAAACTATTTCCATCAAAACCATTTCCATGCCAAACCATTTCAACTCCAAACCATTTCAATAAAACTCCATTTTTATTGAAAATAATTTCTATAGAAAATCCCCTTTTCATCAAACATTTAGCAATTCCAAAAAATCCATAATTTAAAATCATCATTTTAAATTTAACACCCTTTTGCACAATTATTCACCAGGATCACGCAATTTCACAAAAACCATAAATCTTCATAAATGAATATATTTCAATGAATTTCACAATCAATAAAACAATTTTAATCTAAGACAATCAATTATAGAAATATGAGTCAAGAGAGAACCAACCTACCTTGAAGGTTTTGACGAATACCACAATGAACGAAAAACACAAAAGAAAATCGGGTAAATTCTTCAAGTACCAACCATTGATATCTTTTACTAGCAATACCAAGACCAAATATCATCATTTTTAGCATACACACACATATATCTTCCATTAATGGGGGTAGATCTAAGAAACCAAGAGAATAGGAGATGTAGATCTAAGAAACCGACCAAGAACGATGACGAACAAACACATACTTTAAGAATCTGGATTTGATTCTCCATAGAAAGCCTTCATATTGCCTCCACAATGATTCGGAGAGGTTTTATTACCTTCAAGGGAGAGTGATCAAGAGTTATGGCCTCTTAAGAGGAAAAATGTGCAATTTAGAGGCAAAAACGTCTGAGATAATGCCAACCGATATGCCACCTCTCCAACCCGATCTAGTGTCTCCAAAGGGAAAATGTATCTAAAAGATAACTTTCCCTGCTTCCCGAAATGACTATGTGCAAGACTTGGGGAGATCCTGAAGAAGACATAATCACCCACAACGAATGACAACGGTCTTCGACGATGATCTGCATAAGATTTCTGACCACTTTGATATGTCTCCATCCTTTTTCTAATCAACTAGATATTCTATGTTGTTATTTGGACATGGATTGACCTGACTAGTGAAGTTTTGACTGTTTCCACCCAGTATAGTGGAGAACTACAAGGATTCCTATACAATGCTTCAAACGGAGCCATGCGTATCAAGGCTTGATAGCTGTTATTGTATGAGAAATCCACTAAGGGTATTTTCTCCTCCCATGAGCCATTAAAATCCATTACACAAGCTCGCAACATGTCTTCAATGTTTGTATCGTCCGCTCGAATTGCCCATTCGTTTGAGGATGATACTCGGTGCTCATTGTCAACTAAGTTCCAAGGGCTTGCTGTAATGATTTCTATAAATGATATGTGAACCTCATATCTCTACATGAGGCTATAGACACTGATACACCATACCTCTTTACCACTTCTCCGATATATATTTTTAAAAGATCCTCCACCGTATGAGTTTAAAGAATAGGGATGAAATGAGCTGACTTGGTTAGATGATCCAATATCACCCAAATGGTATCGTGTTTCTAGACCGTTCTTGGAAGACCTGTAACAAAATACATTTTTATTTGATCCCATTTCTACATTGTTATGGGAAAAGATTGTAACATACCTGCTGGTCTCTGATGGTCTACTTTAACCGGCTGATAAGTTAAGCACCGCGAGATGAACTCGGCCACCTTCTTTTTCATGCCACTCCACAAAAACGATGCCTTCAATGCCTTATACATCTTCTGTTTACCTGGATGTACAGCCCGTCTTGAATTGTGGTAAGCATGAAGGAGTTGTTCCGAACAAACCACAGGTACAACCATCCAATTTCTGAAACACAAAACTGAACCCCCATCATGTTTTCATCCATCAATGGTCTCCCCACCATTGAGTTTTGAACATATAACTAGAAATTTTTCATAAGATGTTTGTGCTTATTTAATCATTTTTACTAAATCTGGAAAAAGCGTAGCTGAAATAAAAATTGCAAGATTACCTTGTTCTTCACATTCCACATGCATGTCGGCTAAGACCGACATCAACTTACATTCATCTAAAGCTTCTTTCACCAACTATACATATGAATTTTTACTCAATGCATCCACCACCAAATTTCCTTTCCCCAGTGTATACATCAAGTTAAAGTCAAAGATATGGAGACACTCCATCAACCTCTTTTGCCTTAGATTCAAATCTCACTGTGAGAAAATATGTTTCATGCTTTTTTGATATGTAAATATAGTAAATTTCTCATCAAAGAGATAATGTCTCCATGTTTTCAAAGTATGAATGACTGCAGCTAACTCTAAATAATGTGTTGGGTAATTCTTCTCATGTACCCTCAACTTCCTTGAACCATACGCAACCACGTGATCTCTTTTCATGAGACCACAACCCAATCCTGATCCTGAAGCATCACAAAACACCACATACCACTATCTTGATTCTAGAAAGGTCAATATAGGTGACGATGTAAGCCAAACTTTCAGTTAATGTAATGAATTATGACATTCTTATATCCTTTGGAATGGAACATTCTTCTTTTTTAGAGCTATCATTAGTGAAGCTTGTCATGATAAATCATGTAAAAGGCATTATTGGTAACAAGCTAGACCAAGAAAACATCATATCTTGAACACATTCTTCGGTGGTTTCTAAGAGATAACAACTTATTTATTTTTAGGATCAACAAAAATGCATTTCTCAAAAATTACATGGCTGAGGAAATGTACTTTCTGTAACCAAAAATTACACTTTGATAATTTGTCATACAAACAATGATCTCTCAAGATAAGTAACATTGTTTCTAAGTGCTCCTCATGATCATACCTTGTATTTGAGTAGACCAAAATTTCATCCACAAACACCGCAACAAAAAAATATAGATATTGTTGAAATATATGATTCATCAATTCCATGAAGATTGCTAGTGCATTTTTTAGACCGAAAGGCTTGACTACATATTCATAGTGGCAATATCTACTTCTGAAATTTGCCTTTGGAATATCCTCTTTCCGAAATCTCAATTGGTGATATCATGATCGTAATTTAATCTTAGAGAACCATTGATCTCCCCTTAAATAATCGAATAGATCATTAATGTGTGGAAGTGGATATCTATTCTTTATCGTAACTTGGTTAAGCTTACAATAATCAACACATAGCCAAAGAGTTCCAACTGCCTTCTTCACGAACAAAACTGGTGCTGCCTATGGAGATGTACTTGGTTGAATGAAACCCTTACTTTCCAACTCCTCTAAATACAAATTCAATTCTCATAACTCTATTAGTGTCATCCTATAAGATGGAAGGGAAATAGGACTAGTCCCCGAAAGGAGATCAATCACAAAATCCACTTCCCTTAGAGGTGGTAACCCTGAGAAGATCTTGGGAAAGACATCTAGAAATTGATCCACAACAGATGGAAAACTATTTCCCTCAATCTCTTTAATTTATGCCACAGTCAATAAAGCCAATTAGTAAGATATCGTTCCCACCATTGGTTCCAACAAGATCTTTTCACTTTTCTTTACAATCCTAACTCCTCTAAAGAGATTCTTGATACCATCCTCAGTCATGAAACTAACTGTTCTCCTATAACATTCGATTTGAGCCTTGAACGTTGTCAGCCAATCCATACCTAGGATTACATCATAGAAATCTATATCCAATATCGAGAAGTCCCATTTTAACTCAGCTCCATCAACAGTTATAGCACATTCCTTACACAAAAAGGCTTTACATTCTCTTTCACCAATATGAGTCTGTAGTTTCAAAACAGAAGGCATCATTTTTAGGTTTAAACAAGAATAGTCAACAACATGAGAAGAAATGGAGGAATGTGATGAACCCCTATCAAAAAACAATTAAATAGAGGTAGAATTTAGAATAATCATACCTCTACTATAGATGGTCCAACAAGATCATTGACAACCATCTACTCAGCTTCATATAATTGCTTCTTTGCTATACTGTTCTCCTATTTTCCTTGCTGAGGATGCCCTGGTTGTGGAGTCTTGGTATTTCTAGAATCACCATGGATAGCTCTACTCTGCTGATGAGATTGATTCTATTTTCATCATCCAGTCGAAGCATATGATTCCTGTGATAGTTGAGAAGTGTCTTGAGCACCTGACCTTGGAGCACTGTGACAATAGCGTTGAAGATGCCCCATCTTTTTACGATTGTGAAATGATCTAGGTTGTTCCATACAATATCGCTTTATGTAGTCAAGCGGAAAACATTGAAAACAACCTGATTAGATCTAGGGTCATCGAGGAAGGTTTATTGATCCAGACATTGGGTTCTGATTTCCACTTGCACCATGGAAATAGGTGTCCCTTTTCCTCTTGTTCCCAGCGGTTGAGTTCCCACTATTTCCTATAGGTATCATTGTGCCTCCTCCCATAGACCTTGATATATCACGTTCATCCACAGTCACTATGTTCACCATATCTGTATAATCTGTAATACAGAGCACCACAATATTTGATCGAATATCCTTCATTAGCCCCAATTTGAAGATGTGTTCCTTCAAAGACGCACTTGTCGCAACCTCTGGTGGAAAACCGACTAAATTCATGAACTTAGCCTCAAACTCGGTGATTTAGATACTCACTTGTTTCATTGTGAAGAATTTCATCATATTCTAGATTTTTAATGTGTGAGGATAGAATTATTTATGGAACAATTCTTCAAAATCCTACCATGTAAGGCCTTCATGCAATTTAGCATGCACCGCTAAATCTCACCACTAACATGCAAGATCCTCGAGCATATACGTCACCAACATGACCTTGAGTTCTTATGGTGTGCTGATGAAATCAAAGATACAATTCATCCTACATAGCCACGCCTTTGCCTTCTCGGGTTAAGTATCACCCCAAAAGTTTAGTGGATTCTGCTTCATGAACTGGATGGTATGATCCACATCCCTTGGTTCATTCCTCCTATTCCCTATATCCACAACAAGAAAAAGTATTGAAAATAATATGAACCAGCTCTTGGTTCACCCATGTTTTAGGTGAAACCACAGACTATTCAGCTTCTTCGGGTTGGTTTCAATGACGCCTAGTAGGTGCCCTTTTCTGAACTAACAACAACTCCGTCAATCTCACTCTCTACTAACTGTTGGCTGAGCATTTCAAATTCGAACACATCAACTATCACAACATTTTTTTTCAAAACATCCTTTTTACCATATTCAACTATTTTTTAATCCACTTCACATGCTATTGAATATTAAACCATTTTCAAAATACGATAATCATTCCCTAGTTCGAAATATTTCATATGAAAACTAATTCCATACTTTTCCAAAATGATCATTTCTTGAAATGATGTACACACTCCTAGTGGGAAGTAATTCCTCTATAATACATTTCATGCACGTCTCATTGGCTAAACCCATGAAAATGAGATTTCAAAACACTAGAAGTGTCTCCAAAGTATTATTTACCCAACTCATTGGTAACTTGAAGTTCAGCATAAAAGGGTTCGCTATGTCCTTTTATGCTATATATTACATGTTCTGACAATCATACTCCTTTCAAAGATTCCCACCCATGGAATAGACAAGAAGGGATTTAATCTCAAACACTAGGATCATTGATGACTACTTGTTAGGAAAGGACCCAACAAGATGGTACCATTTGTAATGACCTGCTAGTTCTCGTTGGCAAGAGAGTACAATGAGTCATTACAAGGCCTTAAGTGACATCCCCAAGATGCCAAAGGCTGGAAATAAATTCTGAAGGGTTCAAAATACAAGTGGTGGATGATTTACCCCTTAGTAAATAAACCAATAAACCTACAAACCATAACCAAACATTCACTATATGATGCATGAACAAATGAAAGACAACACAACAACTTCATGCACACAAAACCACATCAATGTAATCAACAAAGGAAGGATAAATAAGTATCAGAGTACACAGGGGATAAACTACACAAGACTCTCCAAACACCTCAAGACTCCAAGCTCCACACTGTACAAGGTCCAAAATCTCCGAATATCCCAACATCATGAGGTAGTGCTAATCACCTGTGAAACATTACCTTTACCCCTGTCCTGGAAGAGAGCATATGCAAAAGCACCAAAGTTCCAAAGAAGGGGTGAGTATAAAACTAAGTAGGTTTTCCCCAATGACTTCCCTACTCAAGACACTATGATTGAAGAGTTAGCAACAATTATATAAAATGATTTTTATAAAACAATTTCTCAAAAGCAGTTTATAACTAAATATAAACACTTTTCCAAAACTATTCGTTACCAAAACAATACAAGTGCAATTTAAACCAATTTTTCCAGCAAGATATTTTTCCAAACAAATAACAAAACAATCTCTACAACCATTTCCCAATATCCCTATATCGACATACCCAACCATTACTAAATCCCCTACAACTAACTATAAATTCTATGTTATGACAATTCTATACTCATGAGTGGCTTCTTGTCGATCTACCATGTCGTCACAAGGTAATTGTTTCCCATGTTCCATTAATCCTTTGACATCAAGTACAAGGTCATATTTCAACCAAGCCCTGTATATGAAATTCCGATGTACCATTAAACATTTGGCACTAAGAGCAAGGTCATATTTCAACTAAGCCCTGTATATGCAATATAAACATACAACACATATTCCCAATGATCAAGCCAAAATAAACCTTTCAATAAAAACACCTTTTTATTGAAAACTTTTTCTATCAAAACCATTTCAATGTCAACCCATTTCAACTCGAAACCATTTCAATAAAACACCATTTTTATTGAAAAACTTTTCTATAGAAAACCCCTTTTTCATCAACCATTTAGCAATTCCATAAAATCCATAATTTAAATCATCATTTTAAATTAAACCCCCTTTTGTACAACAATTCACCAAGATCACGCAATTTACCAAAAACCATAAATCATCACAAATGAATATTTTTCCATGAATTTCACTATTAATAAACCAATTTGAATCTAATACAATCAATTCTAGAAAGAGGAGTTGAGAGGCAAGCAACCTACATTGATGTTTTTGAGGAAAACCCCAACGAACTAAGAACGCACAAGAAAACCGGGTTGATTCTTCAAGAACCCACCTTAAATCTCTTTTAATATAAATACCAAGAACAAATATCAACATATATGGAATCCAAACACATATACCTACCCATAATGGTCATAGATCTAGGAAACCAAGAGAATAGGATAAGTAGATCTAAGAAACCGATCAAGAATGATGAAGAACGATCACATTCCTCAAGAATCTAGCTTTGATTCGCCATGGAAAGCCTTCGGATCACCTCCAAAACACTTGGGAGAGGTTATCCTACCTTCAAGGGAGAGTTATCCCATGTTATGGCCACTTAGGAGCAAAAACGATCCATTTAGAGGCAAAAATGTGTGAGATCCACTCATTTAGGTACTCATTTAAGTGCCTGCACGGTTAGTTCATGTCACGAACCAGGCCGCGTCGTCATCCGACCCAATGCCCGAACTGGTCCGCGACATGGCCCGAAGGGCGTTCCCGATCCCCATGGGCTGGCAACTAGTGCCGGGCATCAAAACAAACCAGTTGGGAACGGTTTGGCCCATGAAAAAGATAAGCAAACATAAACTGAACAAGAATATAAATAAAGGAAAACAAACTGAACGACGTGGCAGCAGAAAAAGGAATAAATAAAGAAACGCGACATACCTCAGGTGACCCCGTGGATCACCACGGTACAACAACCACACTCACTCCCAAAAGCGATCCAAGACTGAAACCTGCAACTGAAAAGTAAAGTAGGCATGAGCACCGAGATGCTCAGTAGGAAAGCCAAAAACAACCACGTCCTATGCCTCCGCCTTTATTAAGAAATCCACAATGCCAGTTTGGAAATAAGATATAATAAAATAGTGTTTCTCCTTTTCAAATTTAATTAACGAGTTTTCATTTTCAGGTAAAGCCTTTTACTTCCACTACATTTTCAAAATAGGTTTCAAGCATGCATTTAACATTTCAAAATGAAAAGAAACCAGTTTGGATTAAAATATGGTTTTCACAAACAAGGCATCAAGTATGAAACAACTGGAATGAAAGTTACATCGTTAGCAGCATGAAAAAAATGAGCACCATGGGTAATCCCTATAGGCAGCTAAAACAAGTGGGAACATAAAGACCTCCTACCTCGGTGAAACGTGGCTTAGAAGACCACGACCCTCAGAAAACGTGGCTTAGAAGGCCACGACCCTCAGAAATTCATATGTTTAGTTAGTGTTGTCGCGTCAATCCTGCTAGACAAACCGGGACGAACCCCTGCCGTGTCATCTAGCGTACTAGTCCTGGTCACCCACCTAGATACCCGGTTTTTCCCATTGTGCTCTATTTCAAATGGTGATGAGTTTTCTTTATCAAGCAATCAAAAAAATACATTACACTTTCTTTATCTAAAACTCATTCAACCTTTCACCACCGCACTCCCTACTTAAGTGCATTCCCCCTCTTTACACAACACAAACATGCACAAGCCTTTACACTAGGCACACATCACAAACCACTCATCAACACTTTCATCCCATTTTATTTTTCAAATTTAGGGGAATGACTCAAAAAGGGGTTTTCTATTTTCGCAATCCAAATCTTAAAGTGCCACACGGGCCTCAATAGAGGTTTTTCTATTTCATAAAACATTCTTAAGATGCCAAACATGCTTAATTACATAAAGGGAACACTTTTTAAAATCAACCGGCCAAAAGGCCAAACACCTTTGGAAATACCCATTACCAATTCAAACCATTTAGGAAATCAATTCTTTTCCAAGAAAAGTCACTTAAGACCAACGGCTTTGAAATACATTTCAATTTACCAATACAAGGCATAATAGTTTCTAGCAACCACAATCATATTCCATAACATGTATATATATATATATAGCATAGTGTGAAACATATTCTTAAAACAGTCAAGCAATTATGAATTTCAAATTAAAAGCTTAGGCATAGGGGACCTACCTCAATCATGTCATTATTGCCGACGACCACTCGAATTGACGCTTGGCATGCACACACACATGCATTTATATATACATATATACACACACCCATAGGTGCATTGCATATATATATATATATATATATATATATGCTTTAATTTATGCATGTGCATGCGGGGTACCTCGACACCCGCGGCCCAAAACCATCGTAGCGGGGTCCTGCGCACTCCACAAAACATGTAATAAATTAAAAGAACAAATTATGCAATACATAAAAATTAGTACCACAAAATTTACACAAACGAAACACACCCAAACTACATCATATCGCCACTTCAAAAACACTCGCACGTCAAAATCATTGCAAAACATGAATCTCATAATTTATACAGATTAAATAAGCCATCTGCACCACTTATAAAACATTTTAAAAAGACATAACACAACATAAAACAACAACACACCCGAAAACCACTTCTACAACCAAGCGCACATTGAAACCACACCCAAAACACTAACTGCATCCTTTACATAGTTTGATAAAACAACAATACATTTTATAAAATAGTTATAAGAATCTTGACTTAGGTTTTTCAAATAAAACACACTTATACCATAATAACACACCGCCAAACAAAACAAACGGAATCTTAATTATTTCAAAAACTAGTATCGCACCAAACAAAATTAATTAAAGAACATTATAAATTAATTAAACATGGAAACTAATTGATCGAACCAAATTCATATGTGAAGACACTTACCATCGGTGTCGAATCTTCGAATTCTGATGTGAAACTTTGATCGCGTGCCAAATTCATCACAAGAAACCACAATTAACCCTAAATCTGGAAATCGACACAACAACAACAAAAACAAACAAACAAATAAATCAAACTCTAATTGAAAAATGGACTAACCCTAGCTAAAAGGAAAGAAAAAAAATGGAGGATACCGAAGGGAAGGAGAAGGCGGCGAGGGCGGTGACCGGAGAGGGAGGAGGCGCGGCCAAGGCGACGGCCGGAGAGGGAGGAGGCACGGCCAGGGCGGCGGCCGGAAAGGGAGCAGGGGGGGGGTGCGCCTGTGGCGGAGGCCGAACGGGGGCCAGGACGGCGGTGGGCGTGCCTGGGGCAGAGGCCGGAGGTGTCCGGGACGGCGGCGGGCGCACCTGGTGCGGATGCTGGAGGCCGGGACGGGGAGTGCTAGGGTTAGAAGAGGGGGGGAGTCCGCTGCGCAAAACCGAAAGGGGAGAAGAAGCCTGCGCGAGAGAGAGTGAGGGAGGAAGGAAAAGGAGAAAAAAAAGAAAAAGAAAAAAAAGAAATAAAAATAAATAAATAAAATGAAATAGAAATAAAAATAAATAAATAAAATGAAATAGAAATAAAAATAAATAAATAAATAAAGAAAAATAAATAAATAAAATGAAATAGAAATAAATATAAATAAATAAATGAAATCTGAAAGGATAAACAAATTCCTAATTAATAATAACAAGAAAATATTATATTATTTGGTAATGTTAGACACTACGCACGGTCACGCACACAGCCGCGCGCCATAGAACAACCCAAGTGTGTATATATATATATATAAACCGGTTCAAACTGCAAATTTAAAAACTAGCCCCAAAATAATTAAAATAAAGTAGCAGGCATTGCTAAGTCAATACGCATATTTATCAGCAACACAAAACTCAAGTCGACTCCATCACAAATCTCGACATAACAAATTTAATTCCAAATAAAAATTATAGAATAAGAATAAAATTAAAAGTCATTGCCATAGTGCGAAGTTCGGGTGTGACAATTCTCCCCACCACAAAAACTTTCTGCCCCCAGAAATTCGCCCAGTCGAACGAGGAAACAAACTCTAGTTTGAACCTAAATGTGGCCAACAAAATCACAACTCGGCGTGACTTTTCACTCCATCAGTCACACCCGGCAAACTCTGAAGGAATCTGAAAAGAGAAGAACCATTAGGAAACGAGGAGGGTTCTCCCCACCACAAGAACCCGACTAACACAACCGACATTGAGACTCTTAGTATGGGCTAACTCTGAAACTGCTAACTTGATCCAAGAGGAAACCGCCGCAAAGACCAAACCTCAAAAAAAGCATGACAAGATCCGTGGTGAGTCTCCCCACCATTTAAGAACTGACCAGCTTAAACCCACCAGTCTAGACCGACATGGGAACTTCCAACCCAAAACAGAAACCACAGACACATGAGAAAACCCCCAGAAGAATTCTACCAAAAGACAAACTTAACCATTACTCATCATTTCCACAAGAGGTGAGCATCTCCAAAACGAGCATGTACTAAAACAAAACAGGTAACACTTGAGGAGACGCAACTACCGGAATTACAAAAAGACGAGATCACCATGCCTTCTTACAACCACAGAGGGGTGATCAAAGAACATAGACTACAACGAGGAATAAGAGACATTTATGCCTCTTACAGCAATATATAACCTACAAAGAGGGGAGAGATGCAACAGGAAAATTCAGACCGTCCCCATTTAATCATTGGAGACAAAAATTAGACCAAGGTGCCCCACACCCGACGATTCCTGACTGCGTGAAAAGCTTCACTCCGAGACCTGTGGCTGGAGCTCTGATGTCTTGAAGCATCTACTGCCCCGCAGTTAGGAGCTAACAATCTCTTGTTGAGACTCCTCCTGACGAAGCCACTAGCGGAACTTCACTATGTTTCCCAAATGGCCACACTGACGGCAGGCCTTCAGAGGATGATGACAAGGCAGCTTAAAGTACCCAAACCGAGCACACTAGGAGCAAACAAGAGAGTGGCCTGACTAATAGAAGATGGAATTGTAAAGAAAACTTGTTTGAGATGGGTTCCTCTGGCTCGCTCTCACAGAATGGGGAACCATCCTAAACACCAAAGGGAACCGGTCCTTGAACAATAGACGAAGACCCCACACAAGAGAAACTTTAACTGATTCTGCGACATTATCTTTGGAGAAAAGGGAACCAACTTCTTGAGATGCCCAACGTAGGCCTTTACTATTCGATGGCATTGCTGGACACTCACGAGCATTGTCGCTTCCATCACCTTCGCTTCCACAAATATAAACCAACTAATGAGAGTGGTCCTAAACACCTTCCAAGTCATACCATCATGCAATGACACTAGGGTTACCTTCTCCACCAATCCCAAGTTGCACCTTCAAATGGACCTGAACCAACACAGACTCTCTTAGCTTTAGGAGTTCCCAATAACCTGAAAACACCAACGACTTCACCATGCCAGTTTGTTACCTTCAATAGATCACGATCACTATAAAAGATGGACATCAACCGAAAAGAATTCAATTCCACCACTCTACTAAGAGTCTAGGTAGAACCAACAACTAGAAGTGACTCACTAGAACCTTCTGGGACTTTTCTGGGTGGCATACTCAAAAACAAGGGGCACAAATCCGAATCAAAACTCATCATAAATCAAAATTTCACACCTCAATCACAAACGAAAGCTCAAACTCAAATCACTATTCCAACCACAATTCAGTACGTCAAAACCAAGAACTCACGAAAAGGAATACCCAACACGAAGAGAGAACGCTAAACAATTTCTCACTCACTTTTCTAAACATTTGAAAACCCCCTTTTGAAAACCATCTTTCAGCAAACAAAACAACTTAAATATCCACCATCGGTATCCCATGAAGTCTCACACATACGTATCCTAGTGCTAGCTCAAGCACCCATCCACTCATGTCACCAATTTCCCCACTTTCCACATGCGCACCTCAATGTGTGATCACTCATAGGAATACCAAGGGTAGATTAAAGACACTTATCATTTCCAAATCAGACCATTAAGAACAAAGCACAAATTCTCAACCAATTGAAAAAAATAACTTATCATCAAAGCAATACATTTCCAATTTCCAAAACATTTTCCAATTCACATTCCAAAAATTATTACTGAGATTTCAAAACAACTTCCAAAACACCTCCCATTTTTTTCCCCTTTTGAAACCACACATTTGTTAAAAGAAAACAATTTCCATTTTAAAACCACTTTTCCACTCTAACACCACATTCCCATTTGAAACCACCTTCACACAAACCCGTTTTCATTTTTGAGGTCTACTCAGACCAACCAAAACGATGGTTAAACATAACTCACATTAAAACATCCAAAAATAAGTGACTAGTGGTTACACCAACCCGGTAACATGGCTTAGCAGTCCATGATCCGAGCGGGTATCCACCGCAGGAAGTATCTCGAACCGTGCACTAGGGTTGTACATGGGTCGGTACTCCATGCAAGTCTGCTGCGTAACACTGGCTCACTTCCTTGGTCATCCCTCATCCACACATACCAATCCAAAGAAGAAAAATTCAAATCCCGAACTACCCCTGGCAACTCAAGTCTCGGGACGGGCAAGGGTTCATGACGTCCTTCCCGCACCTACCTCTCGAGTCCCAACACACCTAATCACCAAGCTACTCGACACCCCAAATAACAAGGGCACCTCTGATACCATTTTGTCACGAACCAGGTCGGGTCGTCATCCGACCCAACGCCCGACCCGGTCCGCGACATGGCCCGAAGGGCGTTCCCGATCCCCACGGGCTGGCAACTAGTGCCGGGCATCAAAACAAACCAGTTGGGAACGGTTTGGCCCATGAAAAAGATAAGCAAACATAAACTGAACAAGCATATAAATAAAGGAAAACAAACTGAACGACGTGGCAGCAGAAAAAGGAATAAATAAAGAAACACGACATACCTCAGGTGACCCCGTGGATCACCACGGTACAACAACCACACTCACTCCCAAAAGCGATCCAAGACTGAAACCTGCAACTAAAAAGTAAAGTAGGCGTGAGCACCGAGATGCTCAGTAGGAAAGCCAAAAACAACCACGTCCTATGCCTCCGCCTTTATTAAGAAATCCACAATGCCAGTTTGGAAATAAGATATAATAAAATAGTGTTTCTCCTTTTCAAATTTAAGTAACGAGTTTGCATTTTCAGGTAAATCCTTTTACTTCCACTACATTTTCAAAATAGGTTTCAAGCATGCATTTAATATTTCAAAATGAAAAGAAACCAGTTTGGATTAAAATATGGTTTTCACAAACAAGGCATCAAGTATGAAACAACTGGAAAGAAAGTTACATCGTTAGCAGCATGACAAAAATGAGCACCATGGGTAATCCCTATAGGCAGCTAAAACAAGTGGGAACCTAAAGACCTCGTACCTCGGTGAAACGTGGCTTAGAAGACCACGACCCTCAGAAAACGTGGCTTAGAAGGCCACGACCCTCAGAAATTTATATGTTTAGTTAGTGTTGTCGCGTCAATCCTGCTAGACAAACCGGGACGAACCCCTGCTGTGTCATCTAGCGTACTAGTCCTGGTCACCCACCTAGATACCCGGGTTTTCCCATTGTGCTCTATTTCAAATGGTGATGAGTTTTCTTTATCAAGCAATCAAACAAATACATTACACTTTCTTTATCTAAAACTCATTCAACCTTTCACCACCGCACTCCCTACTTAAGTGCATTCCCCCTCTTTACACCACACAAACATGCACAAGCCTTTACACTAGGCACACATCACAAACCACTCATCAACACTTGCATCCCATTTTATTTTTCAAATTTAGGGGAATGAATCAAAAAGGGGTTTTCTATTTTCACAATCCAAATCTTAAAGTGCCACACGGGCCTCAATAGAGGTTTTTCTATTTCATAAAACATTCTTAAGATGTCAAACATGATTAATTACATAAAGGGAACACTTTTTAAAATCAACTGGCCAGAAGGCCAAACACCTTTGGAAATACCCATTACCAATTCAAACCATTTAGGAAATCAATTCTTTTCCAAGAAAAGTCACTTAAGACCAACGGCTTAGAAATACATTTCAATTTACCAATACAAGGCATAATAGTTTCTAGCAACCGTAATCAGATTCCATAAAATGTATATATATATATATATAGCATAGTGTGAAACATATTCTTAAAACAGTCAAGCAATTATGAATTTCAAATTAAAAGCTTAGGCATATGGGACCTACCTCAATCATGTCATTATTGCCGACGACCACTCGAATTGACGCTTAGCGCGCACACACACATGCATTTATATATACATATATATACACACCCATAGGTGCATTGCACATATATATATATATATATATATGCTTTACTTTATGCATGTGAATGCGGGGTACCTCGACACCCGCGACCCAAAACCATCGTAGCGGGGTCCTGCGCACTCCACAAAACATGTAATAAATTAAAAGAACAAATTATGCAATACATCAAAATTAGTACCACAAAATTTACACAAACGAAACACACCCAAACTACATCATATCGCCACTTCAAAAACACTCGCACGTAAAAATCATTGCAAAAAATGAATCTCATAATTTATACAGATTAAATAAGCCATCTGCACCACTTATAAAACATTTTAAAAAGACATAACACAACATAAAACAACAACACACCTGAAAACCACTTCTACAACCAAGCGCACATTGAAACCACACCCAAAACACTAACTGCATCCTTTACACAGTTTGATAAAACAACAATACATTTTATAAAATAGTTATAAGAATCTTGACATAGGTTTTTCAAATAACACACACTTATACCATAATAACACACCGCCAAACAAAACAAACGTGAACTTAATTATTTCAAAAACTAGTATCGCACCAAACAAAATTAATTAATGAACATCAGAAATTAATTAAACATGGAAACTAATTGATCGAACCAAATTCATATGCGCAGACACTTACCATCGGTGTCGAATCTTCGAATTCTGATGCGAAACTTTGATCGTGTGCCAAATTCATCACAAGAAACCACAATTAACCCTAAATCCGGAAATCGACACAACAACAACAAAAACAAACAAACAAATAAATCAAACTCTAATTGAAAAATGGACTAACCCTAGCTAAAAGGAAAGAAAAAAAATGGAGGATACCGAAGGGAAGGAGAAGGCGGCGAGGGCGGCGACCAGAGAGGGAGGAGGCGCGGCCAAGGCGGCGGCCAGAGAGGGAGGAGGCGCGGCCAGGGCGGCGGCCGGAAAGGGAGCAGGCGGGGGGGGGGGGGGGGGTGCGCCTGTGGCGGAGGCCGAACGGGGGCTGGGACGGCGGTGGGCGCGCCTGGGGCAGAGGCCGGAGGTGTCCGGGACGGCGGCGGGCGCACCTGGTGCGGATGCTGGAGGCCGGGACGGGGAGCGCTAGGGTTAGAAGAGGGGGGGGGAGTCCGCTGCGCAAAACCGAAGGGGGAGAAGAAGCCTGCGCGAGAGAGAGTGAGGGAGGAAGGAAAAGGAAAAAATAGAAAAAGAAATAAAAAGAAATAAAAATAAATAAATAAAATGAAATAGAAATAAAAATAAATAAATAAATGAAGGAAAATAAATAAATAAAATGAAATAGAAATAAATATAAATAAATAAATGAAATCTGAAAGGATAAAAAGATTCCTAATTAATAATAACAAGAAAATATTATATTATTTAGTAATGTTAGACACTACGCACGGTCACGCACACAGCCGCGCGCCATAGAACAACCCAAGTGTGTGTGTATATATATATATATATAAACCGGTTCAAACTTCAAATTTAAAAACTAGCCCCAAAATAATTAAAATAAAGTAGCAGGCATTGCTAAGTCAATACACACATTTATCAGAAACACAAAACTCAAGTCGACTCCATCACACATCTCAACATAACAAATTTAATTCCAAATAAAAATTATAGAATAAGAATAAAATTAAAAGTCATAGCCATAGTGTGGAGTTCGGGTGTGACAGTTCACATGGTTTGACAAACCGTGCACTAACTATGCATTAGCCACAGCCTCAGTGGACCCTCTCACAGCCTCCTTTCATTGTCTCCCAATCCATGCTCTGACTGTGTGGGATACACTACCTCAAAAGTGTCAACTACGCACGGTTTGGCCACACAGTTAGACAAACCGTGCACTACCCGTTCGACTTCCCCTTTACCTCAAAACATCGTTCCATGTTATCTCGACTCTCTCATTCATCACCATTAAATTTATAACCAAAAAAAGCATTAATTAATGGTTACATACCATAAACTAGGGGTACAAAACAATTTTTGAGTAGTGAAAAGTACTGAATTTTAATTAAAAACTAATTTTTTTAAAATAATTTATAAGGTTAAATTATATTATTAATTTCATTAAAGTTAAATTTGACCGATATTAATTATATTTATATAATTTATTTAATTATAATCAATTTCACATTGAAATTAGATATAAAAACATTTAAAACATTTTACATTTTCACATTAAAAACCCATTTTTTGTCCCATCTCCTGGATTAATTGTAAATTAATTTCTCACATTTCTATGTATGGAATTCGTAAAAATGGATTTCATATTTAGAATAATAATAATATATAATTCCAATTAAGTTAAAAAAAATTGACCAAAAATATTAGTGAAGAAATTAAAATTAATTGCGATGATTAAGAGAAAAACTAGATTAACAAAGGACTAGACCTTAATCACAAAGGAAACAAATGACCTAGACACTTGTGGAAAACATAATTTCTGCCCATACATCAACCATATCATATATTTTGTCAAATTTTTATCAATATTAGTGTAATATAATGTAATGGAGATTTATAAATAGTGTTAACATTTTTATATTTAAAAGAATGTCACTCCTCCTCCACAATAAAAAGGCCCTCCTCCCCCCACTTATTCACACCACTGAATCCTTTTGGATCATACAATCCCAACCAAAATAATTGACAAAATTATATTACCTCATCCAAGAACACTCACTTAATTTATAAAGCAAATAAAGAATGTATTTTGTTAAATACCAAAAGGAGTTACCCAAGTAAGAGGTATTGTTCTTCAACGAGCACTTTTGTTTCATTTCTTTGTCCACGAATTAAATTCCTTTTAAATCATGATTATATAATAACATAAATATAATAAATATACTGAGATGTATTTATGATATTTTTATGACCTAAACTCACACACTGTAACACCCCAAATATCCACGGTATGCTTCTCTTTGAATAATACAGCAGCGTGTGTTGTACGGAACTTTGAGTCCTAACACACACCACAACCAATCAAACTAGCCATTATGAATAGTAATACCCACTTTTTGAAATTTTATAAATTTTAACTTTCAAAATGGACTTCATTTTTGGATTTGGAATATCTAAATTATCCTCGGGTGAAATTTTGTTATTTTTCTAAAAACATTCAATTTTTAATGAATAGTGAAAAAACATTGAGTTATAGTTTAAAACTGAATTTTTATTTAAATAATTATTTATTTTATTTAAATTTAATTAAGGTAAAAATAGATACATAATAACTATATAATCTTAATGTAATTCATTGGATTTATTTTAGAATAATTTTAGATATATAAAAAGTTTATGGAACTTTTCACCGTCTTTTACCCACCTCCTAGGAGAATTTGGAAATTCTCATAAAACTTAATTTTACCGCTTCTATGAGAGAAATTTTGAAAATCCGAGAGACAAGTTTAATTTTATGGAGTAAAATTAGGTTCAATAAGATAAAAATAATTTTTGGTGAATAGTAACATTTTTGTTTTATTTACCACGGTTAAAAGTAAATAGGGTAATTAAAGGTAAAAATGATATTAATATTACCCTAACACATGTCCTAATTATAATTTAAAAGTTTAACTTGACCAAAAAAACTATAGGAATAAATTATTATCATTTAGGTCCACTTGGATTAGATTAGGAAATTTTCTATTATTTAATTCAAAGAAGAGTTAAAAGAGTTAAAATCAATGTTTAATAACTAAAAAATTTTTAATATAGGGTTATACATAAGATAAATTTGATTATAAATATTTATTAGAACGCTAAAAATATTTCCTACATAATGGTATTTTATTTATAATTTTTAGACACTAAATAATTTAATTCATTTATGACACAATGGTGATGCAGTAATTACCTAATTAATGAAATATTAAAATAATTGATATTATAAATAGCAAAATAAATATAATTTGAGACTTTTTATGAGTTCCAGTAATTCCCTAGGTTAATATGACATATTAGGACTGATTATATAAATTTTTTCGAAGTAATAATGCTGTTATGAAATTATCAAAAACAAATCAAAATTGACATAAAAGAGTTTTTAAAACAAATATTATATTATTAATTTATGTTCTATTCCTAAAAATCTAAGGCTCGGCCAAGATACTTAAATAATGATAGTTTTATCATTAATGGACCACTTGGGGGTCTCTTGGAAGTTTATAGTAAGTTTATGGACTATATAATATAAAAATACAAAGAGACATGGTAAGTGTCAAACTAATTAACTAAGAGTTAAAACTAAAAGATAATGTTAATAAAGTGACACAAACCTGTCAAAAACCTATTGGTTGAGTGGTTTTTGACCTATACCCACCTTAACCTTTAAATAATCCACTTTGGAGCCTTTATAAACCGAATATAAATTTATTATAAAATAATATTTCTAGCTTTTCCAAAGGTACCCCTCACCCCTCTTATAAAGGGAACTCCCCATTCTCACTAATTCACACATTCAAAGCCTTTTGGCTCGGCCAACCCCTGCCCAAATACTCTCTCAACTTCCCTCACTTCAACCTAGATGCCATTTTTTGATCATAAAGACAACTTAAGGATCCCTTTTGATCAAATAAAAAGGAAGAACCCGAAGAAGAGGTAATGTTTTCACCACCCTCTTTCTAGTTTCTTTCTTTTTCAACTTCTTATTTCTTCTTTATTCTCATTATAAAATAATAACTCCAGTATATTATATATACTATGATGTTATTATAAATATGGTACAACCATATTCAGTATTCTATCCATCATCTGAAAGACATGTCACCATACGTGCGTACGTACGGCTTACAGTCTCCATGTCGTGGTGTAATTGTTATTCAAAACATTATTATTTGGATGGATATAATAATGATGAGTAATTCATGTAAATAATAAATATAACATGATAATGATTCTGTATATATGATATACCATCCAATTATATATTATTTTAATATCGAAAGAATGATATTGTCGCTCGTGCATACGTATGGACTACCGTCTCCACGAATGCAATGAGATTCATTCCCCATCATATCCATTCAAGAATAATTCTCATTTGATGATTAAAAGTAATTTTTAAGAACTTTATTTCATTATGTATATGAATAAGATACAACCTATCCATAACAAACATGACTTATGTAACAAAACAAATAAAATAAAACGAGTAAGTTAACACCTGAAACGATGATAATACTAAGATATTATTAACAAATCAATATTAAAAGATCATATATGATATCATATTAATGTATATGATTCTTGCATAATTTAATAAAAATAATTTCACCATTATACAGGAGGTGAACCCACCCTCAACCAAGGACAAGTACAAGGTAAGTGTTTATTTCACAATCTCTTCATTATCTGAGGTTGTTTATATGTAATTATCTACTGAGACCTCTTTATCATCCACATCCATGTTTCTTAAAAATATATTTCAAAACATTCTTACTATTTTATAGAATATGGGTTAAAGTCATTTATACCCTTTTCTGACTTTTTATAAGAAGTTTATAAAGGAATATTTCTGTCATTTTCCAAACAAGGTCATTCTAACCTTTTCGACAGAATTAAGGTAAGAATGTCTTTTTTAACTTATACGGAGGGTACAGATATTTTCCGCGATTATAAAATCTTCAAAGCTTCCCTGAAAATCTTATAATAATATTTTCAATGTAAATGTTTTATTATATAATTATGTGACTTTAAAATTATTTCAAAAAAAGAGATATTTCTCTCAAATAGTTTTGATTTCATCTATGTCAACATCCTTTGATGGATTTTAAGCTTATTTGAAGTTTATTTATTATGATAAAAACCTTCCATACTATATTGAAGGTTCTATGATATGTTTGACTGTGGATGTGTTATTTTTATACCATTCATGGTTTATGGAGATGGTATTGACATTCTGTATGCTAGTTTTAATACGAATGTTTATGTTATGTTTAAACCTATTCATATGAGGAATGCATTGGACTTAATATGTGACTGGTGGAGCCCGCTATAGCTCCTAGATGCATCGATAGGTCTCATGAGACAAACTAGGGTCTTGGAACAAGGCCTTGACAAAATATTATCTGTAGTCTTGGAAAGAGGCCTTGGCTATGTGGTTATGATAGTCTGGCATTATGCATTCCATCATTATGAATGTGGTTATTGATATTGCATGTGATTATTCGACTAGTATAATATCCATGTGAATAAATAAATAGAATTATTTCATTTTATCTTTTCCATATTATGCTGAAGTTCAAGTTTAAAAGGATTTTGTTTTAGTTATACATTTCCTTAAATGTTTATGCTTATTTATGAAAGTTTCCACTATATTGTTATCCTTACTGAGCATCTGAGCTCACCCCTTTCAATGTTTTATTTTTCCCAGTATGTGAAGAATTAATTTATGAATGACCTGTAGGGATAGTATGAGGGGATATGAAGACAAGAAGCTGTTGTAGTAGTTTTCACTTTATGACGTAATGTAAACTTTATGACTGTATCTAGTTATTCCAAGGCTACTAAACTAATCAGTCTTTTGAGATTTTATCTTTTCTGATCATTCCAATATTATGTAATAATGCACTGAATCTGGGTAACTAGTGTCGGGGTGTTATAGTTGGTATCAGGGGAAGTTAAGTACGAACCTTGGAAGCTAGATTTAGATAATCTCTGATTAGAGCACATAGCCCTAAGATAGACTTTGAGGATTAGTATAGAAGAACTTCCTAGAATTTTGGTATTGTAGATATTTTGTTGGTTTTCCGAGTAATACATCCATGTCTGGATACGAGTAGGTAGAGGCAGCTCGGGCACAGATGTACCTAGGGGTAAAACCTGAAAACACTGCTTTGAGCTAGACTCGAACAGGAACTGGTGCACGACAACGGGTCTTGATGCACTCTTGGTTACGACACTCCTGGGGGATATTCTTAGGATAATTATCATTTTATTTACAAACCATTATGAAGGGTTTATGAGTATATACTTCCTCAAAGAATTTTTTTTATGATTATGGATTATATCCATAAATAGTTAAATTTATTTTAAGTGTTTTACAAGTATGGAATTATGTATTTTGATTCATAAACTGATCTAGTTTATTCCATTGTTTAGAAATGGTGCCTAGTTGAAGATATGGAAATTGTATCAATGCACTAACTCCATGTAGGGATTTCCCTCCTTCTCAAGATAATTATAGTGGAGTTGGTGATGCAACTGGTGCTGATCAAATAATCACCATACCGGTACAACTCACTCAGGTTATGAATAATAACCTTACCCGTATGGAGAACCTTGATCTGCAGGATAGAGGATCAATTTTAGATCGCTTCATGAAGAAACAACCACCAACGTTCAATGGGAGTACAAATCCCTTAGTAGCTGAGCAATGGATAAATTCCCTAGAGAAAATATTTCAGGCTTTGGGGTGTAGTGAAAGGGAAAAAGTTATCATGGCAGTTTTCCGCCTCACTGGAGATGGTGATCAATGGTGGTCCTAGATTCAAAACACAAAGGATGACAAGGAAGTATCAAATATGGAATGGAGGGAGTTCAAATAACTTTTCTTAGAAAAATAATTTCCTCATGAGCATTGATTAGATATGGAAAGGCAATTTCTGAGTCTAAGACAAAAGGAGGATGAGAATGTCACGAAGTATGAGGCTAACTTTAAAAGGTTAGCAAGGTATGCTGGAGATTATATATGTAACCCAAGAAGTAAGATTGATCGTTTCTTTTATGGGTTAAAACCATTTCTCTATCGAGTATTAGTCTTACAAACCTCCTCATTGTACGAAGATATTATCTCATGTACTATCAAGACAGAAAAGAAATTCTCCAAGTCTTGTGACTTTAAAGAAAAACAGGAGAAGGAGAGATTTGCTGATCACTCTGGGAATGGAAATAATGGGAAGAAGGGAAAAGTTGAATATCCATCCTGCAGTAAATGTGAGAACAAACACCTCGGTACTTACTTAAAAGGAATGGAAGTCTATTACATGTGTGGTGAAAAATTCCACCAAACATGTGATTCCAAGGGGAAGAAAGAAGCTACCGATGTCCAGTGCTACAATTGTGTGGAGATGGGACATTATGAAAATGATTGTCCTAATTGTCAGAAGAACATACATCAGAAAAGGCCAAGAGATCAAGGCCAAGATTATTCTATCACTACTGCTGAGGTAGAATCTCCGAAAGATGTGGTGGCAAGTAATTTAATAGTTTCCTCAAGTTTAGAAATTGCATTATTTGATTTTGGATCATCGCATTGTTTCATAACTTCCTAGTTTTCTAAGAAATTTAGATATTTCCAATTTGATTTAACAAGGGAGTTGTCAGTTAAAACTCCTAATGGAAGTATCATTGCAACAAAGTTTTGTGAATCAGTCTCCATTAGAGCACATACATGTTCTTTATCAACTGATCTCATCGTCATACCTATGATTTAATTTGATATAATCCTCGGTATGGATTGGCTTTCGGACCATGATGCAAAAATTTATTGTAAGAAGAAGGAGGTTACTATTTTTGATGACGATGATAAAGAACCCCTTATCTTTATAACAGAATCATCACCACCTAATTCTTACCTATATACACCCCCACTAGCTCAACTAAATTCAATTATTGGGGAGGAAGAGAATTAAATTACTGTGGGTGTGGAAAGGAATGTTCAAATAGAGGATGTACCTATTGTGAAAGAATATGTAGATGTGTTTCCAGAAGATTTAACTGGACATCCTCCAGAATGAGAAGTTGAGTTTTCAATTAATTTAATTCCTGGATCAAGGGCTATATTGAAGACCCCTTATATAATGGCCACTGTGGAATTAGTTGAACTAAAGAAACAACTAGAGGAATTGAGTAATAAGAGATTTATTCACCCTAGTGTTTCTTCATGGGGAGCCCCTATTCTTTTTTGTTAAAAAGAAAGATGGATCTATGAGGTTATGTATCAACTAAAGGGAGATCAATGCTATAACAATAAATAACAAGTATCCCCTACCTCGCATTGATGGTTTATTTGAACAACTATATGGAGATAAATACTTTTCAAAGATTGACCTTCGATTTGGATATCATCAGTTGTGTGTGAAGAAGGAAGACATTCTGAAGACATCATTTTGAACCAGGTACCGACATTACGAGTTTACAGTAACACCTTTTGGATTGACTAATGCACCCTCTATGTTCATAGATCTAATGAATAGAGTTTTTAGGGAATATCTCGATGAATTTGTTGTGGTATTTATTGATGATATATTGGTATACTCCAAAAGCTACGATGATCATGAAAATCACTTGGGCATTATCCTGAAGACTCTGAGAAGACATAAATTATATGGGAATTTTAGCAAGTGTGAATTCTGGAATTAGGAGATTTCTTTTCTTGGCCATATTGTCTCTAAATATGGTATCTCTGTTGATCCTTCTAAGACCAAGGAAATCCAAAAAATGGCCTACACCGACGAGTATAACTGAGGTACGCAGTTTTATTGGTTTAGTAGGTTATTATCGACGTTTCGTCCAGAAATTTTCCCGATTGGCTAACCCATTAACAAAGCTCACACGTAAAGGGGATAAATTTGTTCGTACAAAATATTGTGAAATATGTATTGAATAACTAAAGAGAAGATTAGTCAATGATCCTATATTGACTCTACCATCGGGGAATGATGGGTTCGTTATTTATAGTGATGCATCGATCAAAGGACTTGGTTGTGTCCTTATATAGAATGATAGGGTTATTGCCTATGCATCACAACAATTGAAAATTCATGAGAAAAACTATCCTACTCATGATCTCGAGTTAGCAGCTGTGATATTTTCTTTGAATATATAGAGACACTACCTCTACGGTGAAAAATGTGAGATTTATACTGATCACAAGAGTTTGAAGTATATTTTCTCACAAAAAGAACTCAACATGAGGAAAAGGAGACTGCTTTAATAACTCAAGGATTATGATTGCATTATACACTACCACCCGGGGAAGGAAAATAAGGTGGCAGATGCTTTGAGCAGAAAAGATCATGGAGTTTTGAACAATTTGAGAATTGAAAGGGATCCAATTTTCAAGGATCTAGTAAAGATGGACATGGGAATAACCATAGAAGGTGAAACATCGATGCTTTTTCAAATGGTTTCCAAACTATCTTTACTAGAAAGGATTAAGAGTTGTCAGACCGATGATGAATAATTTCAAAAAAAGATTAAAGCTGTGAATGATGGGAGATTGAAAGACTTTTTGTATGAAGAAGGAATTTTATAATTTGGGAAAAGACTTTGTGTTCCTGATATACCTGATCTGAAAAGGGAATTTTTATATGATGCTCATAGCTCCAATTTCTCTATATACCCTGGGAGTAGCAAAATGTATAGAGATTTGAAGGAACACTTTTGGTGGGACAAGATGAAGAGGTAGATTGCTGATTTTGTGTCAAGATGTATAGTTTTTCAACAAGTGAAAACTGGAAGGCAACAACCTGGAGGAGTCATGCAACCTTTTCCCATACCGGAGTGGAAATGTGAGAATATTACGATGGACTTTTTCATGGGGCTACCAAAGACTCATAGAAGAAATGATGCAATATGGGTTATTGTTGATTGTCTTACCGAGTCAGCACATTTGCTTACTATAAGAGAAGATTTACCACCGGAACATCTAGCAAGACTATATATTAATCAAGTTTTGAGACTTCATGGAGTACCCCTATCGATTGTCTCTAATCGTGATCCCCATTTTACTTCAAGATTCTGGAAGAGTCTTCAGAGGGCCTTGGATACTGAACTTCGTTTGAGCACTGCCTACCACCCTCAAACAGATGGACAGTAAGAATAGACTATTCAAATCTTATAATAAATGTTGAGATCTGGCTCACTTGACTTTCAGGGTATGTGGGATCAATATTTACCTCTGGTAGAATTTTTCTATAACAATAGCTTCCATTTGAGTATTCAGATGGAACATTATGAAGCATTATATGGAAAGAGATGTTGCGCACTAACCTGTTAGGATGATGTTGGTGAAAGAGAACTTTTAGGCCCAGAACTGGTGGAGGAAACAATGGAAAAGGTAAAGGTAATCCAAAAACCACATCAAAGCAGCTCAAAGTAGGTAGAAGATCTATGCCAATAACTGAAGGAAAGATTTGGAATTTCTAGCAGGAGATGATGTTTTCTTGAATGTATCTCCATGTAAGGGAGTTATACGTTTCTGTAAGAAGGGTAAATTGAGTCCTAGGTACATCGGACCTTTCGAAATTCTAGAACAAATAAGGGTTGTATATTACCGTTTGGCAATGCCGCCAAGTCTCACCAAAGTTCACGATGTGTTCCACATATTGCTGTTGAGAAAATTCATGCCTGGCCCAATGCATGTACTCACCTATGAGGAATTAGAACTGCAACCTGATCTATATTATTGCGAAGAGCCCATCAGGATTCTTGATACTAGAGAACAAGTGCTGAGAAACCAGACGACTCATCTGGTAAAAGTTCTATGGAGAAACTATAAGATGGAAGAGGCAATGTGGGAACCCGAGGAACTTATGATGAAGAACCACCCGAGTCTTCTCGTGCGGTAGTATTCTAGAAATTTCAAGGATGAAATTATCTGAAGGAGGGGAGAATGTAACACCCCAAACTTCCACGATACGCTTCTCTTTGAATAATACAGTAGCGTGTGTTGTACGCAACTTCGAGTCCTAACACAGACCACAACCAATCAAACTAGCCATTAGGAAAATTAATACCCACTTTTTGAAATTATATAAATTTTAACATTCAAAATGGACTTCATTTTTGGATTCAGAATATCGAAATTAGCCTAGGGTGAAATTTTGGTATTTTCTGAAAACTTTAAATTTTTGATTAATAGTGAAAAAACATTGAGTTATAGTTTAAAACCAAATTTTTATTTAAATAATTGTTTATTTTATTTAAATTTAATTAAGGTCAAAATAGATACATAATACTTATATAAGTTCAATGTAATTCATTGGAGTTAGTTTAGAATAATTTTAGATATATAAAAATTTTATGGAACTTTTCACCGTCTTTTACCAGCCTCCTAGGAGAATTTGGAGATTCTCATAAAACTTAATTTTACCGCTTCTGTGAGTGGAATTTTGAAAATCTGAGAGACATGGTTAATATCAAGGAGTAAAATTTGGTTCAATAAGATAAAAGTAATTTTTGGTGAATAGTAACTTTTTGTTTTATTTACCACGGTTAAAAGTAAATAGGGTAATTAAGGGTAAAAATGATATTAATATTACCCTAACACATGTCATAATTCTATTGGGAAAGTGTATCTCAACTAAAAACAACCTTAGGAATAAAATATTATGATTTAGGTCTACTTGTATTAGATTAGGACATTTATTATTATTTAATTAAAAGAAGAGTTAAAAGAGTTAAAATCGAAGATTAATAACTAAAACATTTTTAATATAGTGTTATACATAAGATAAATTCGATTATAAATATTTATTAGAAATATAAAAATATTTCCTACATAATGGTATTTTATTTATAATTTTTTGACACTAAATAATTTAATTTACTTATTACACAATGGTGATGCAGTAATTACCTAATTAATGAAATATTAAAATAATTGATATTATAAATATAAAAATAAATGTAATTTTAGAATTTTTATGCATTCTAGTAATTTTGTAGGTTAATATGACATATTAGTACTGATTATATAATTTTTTTCGAAGTAATAATGCCTTTATGAAATTATCAAAAACAAAATACCCAATAGTGTCAAAATTGACATAAAAGAGTTTTTGAAATAAGTATTATAGTATTAATTTATATTCTATTCCTAAAAATCTGAGGTTCATCCAAGAGACTTAAATAATGATAGGTGTATCATTAGTTGACCACTTGGGGGTTTCTTGTAAGTTTATAGTAATTTTATTTACTATATAATATAAAAATTCAAAGAGACATGGTAAGTGTCAAACTAATTAACTAAGAGTTAAAACTAAAAGATAAGATTAATAAAGTGACCCAAACCTATCTAAAACCTATTGGTTGAGTGTTTTTGGACCTATCCCCATCTTAACCTCTAAAAATCTACTTTGGAGCCATTATAAACCGAATATGAATTTATTATAAAATAATATTTCTAGCTTTTCTAAAGGTGCCCCTCACCCCTCTTATAAAAAGGAACTCCCCCTTCTCATAAATTCACACATTAAAAGCCTTTTGGCTCGGCCAACCCCTACCCAAATACTCTCTAAACTTCCCTCACTTCAACCTAGATGCCTTAGTTTTATCAGAAATCCAACTTATGGAGCCCTTTTGATCAAATTAAAAGGAAGAACCCGAAGAAGAGGTCATGTTTTCACCACCCTCTTTCAAGTTTCTTTCTTCTTCAACTTCTTATTTCTATGTTATTACCATTATAAAATAATAAATCCAGTATCTTATATATACTGTGATGTTATTTTAAATATGGTACAACCATATTCATTTTTCTATCCATTTTTTGAATGACATGTCACCATACGTGCGTACGTACGACTTACCGTCTCCACGTTGTGGTGTAATTATTATTCAAAACATTATTATTTGGATGGGTATAATAATGATGTGTAATTCATGTAAATAATAAGTATACAATTATAATGATTCTTTATATATGATATAACATCCAATTATATATTATTTTAATATTGAAAGAATGATATTGTCACTCGTGCGTACGTACGGACTACCGTCTCCACGAACGCGATGAGATTCATTCCCCATTGTATCCATTCAAGAATAATTCTAATTTTATGATTGAAAGTTATTTTTAGAGATTTATATCATTCTGGATATAAATAATATATAACCTATCCATAAAAAACACAGCTTATGTAACAAAACATATAAAATAAAACGAGTAAGTTATTACCCGAAATGATGATAATACTAAGATATTATAAAAAAATCAATGTTAATAGATACTATATGTTATCATATTAATGTATATTATTCTTGTATAATTTAATAACAATAATTTCACCATTATAAAAGAGGTTAACCTACCCTCAACCAAGGAAAAGTACAAGGTAAGGTTTTATTTCACAATCTCTTCATTATCTGAGGTTGTTTATACGTAATTATCTATTGGGACCTCTTTATCATCCACATCCATGTTTCTTAAAAATGTATTTCAAAAAATTCTTACTATTTTACAGAATATGGGTTAAAGTAATTTATACTCTTGTTTGAATTTTTATAAGAAGCTTATATAGGAATCTTTCCGTCATTTTCCAAACAAGTTCCTTTTCAGCCTTTTCGACAGAATTAAGGTAAGAATGCCTTTTTTAACTTATACGATGGGTGTGGATATTTTTTGCCATTATAAAATCATCGATGCTTCCCTTAAAATATTATAAGAATATTTTCAAATTTAATGTTTTATTTTATAATTATGTGACTTTTAAATGATTTAAAAAAAGAGATATTTCTCTCAAATAGTTTTGATCTTATCTATGTCAACATCCTTTGATGGATTTTAAGCTTATTTGAAGTTTATTTATTATGATAAAAAACTTCCATATTGTATTGAAGGTTTTGTGATATTTTTGACTGTGGATGTGTTATTTTTATACGATTCATGGTTTATGGAGAAAGTATTGGAATTTCGTATGTTAGTTTTAATACGAATGTTTATGTTGTGTTTAAACCTGTTCATATAAGGAATGAATTATACTTAATATGTGATGGGTAGAGCCTGATATAGCTCCTCGATGCATCAGTAGATATCATGAGACAAACTAGTGTCTTGGCATAAGGCCTTGAAAAAATCTTATTTTTAGTCTTGGCACGAGGCCTTGGCTATGTGGTTATTATAGTCTGGCATTATGCATTCCATCATTATGAAAGTTGTTATTGATATTTTATGTGATTATTTGACTAGTATAATATCCATTTGAATAAGTAAATGGAATTATTTCATTTTATCTTTTCCATATTATGCTAAAGTTCAAGTTTAAAAGGCTTTTGTTTTAGTTATACATTGCCTTAAATGTTTATACTTATTTATGAAAGTTTCCACTATATTTTTATCCTTACTGAGCATCTGAGCTCACCCCTTTCAATTTTTTATTTTTTCCAGGATGTGAAGAAGTAATTTATGAATGACATTTAGGGATAGTATGAGGGGATATGAAGACAAGATGTTGTAGTAGTAGTTTTCACTTTAAGATGTTATGTAAACATTATGAATGTATCTAGTTATTCCAAGGCTACTAAAATAATAGGTCATTTGAGATTTGATATTTCTTTATCATGAAAATATTATGTAAAAATGCACTGATTCTGGGTAACTGGGGTCGGGTCGTTACACACACACTTCCATCAAATGAGATATCCAATCATCATTTGTGTGTACGGTGGACTATCGCCTCACGAACTGATGTTATTCACTCTACCATTATCACCATTCAAGGTTGATAATATTGATGGATTTATAGATTATATATGATATATATTATATTTATAATTTATTTATGCTTCTAGGATTTTCATATAATTCATACCTCCATGCTTTCTATTTTTTGGAAAAACGATAACATCGTTTGTGGACGTGTGGACTACCACCTCCTCAAAGGGATGTTATTTGTTCATACTATGAATGAAATGTATAAATGATGGTTTTAATAAACATATGTGATATATATAACATAAATATGATACTAGAATTATAATATAAATACATATCATATATTTTTATTTCCTTCAATACGATACCAAAATGAAAAGAGCATTTATGCATATGTGCGGTTTACTATCTCCATAAATGGTGTATTCCATTTCCTATCACTAAATATTTTGGAATAAACTAAATAAATATACAATAAATATATATGATATAAATGAAATAATTATGATATTCATGACATAATTACCTTTATGGTAAAATAATATATCATTTTATTTATTACCCTTTCACAAACTTAAGAAGTGATGACGTCGTTCATGGACATATGGAATGCCACCTCCTTGAAGAGATTTGATTCCTTTATCATCACTATAGTTATATATATAAGTATATATGATTAAATAATATGGTATTTAAGATATTATTATTGAAACACCCTGAGATTTTGTGAATTATTGTTTTTCTGAATTAATTAAATCCTTTTGATATTTTCACATCATGCAGCACTGAGTATAGATTTTGGTTATTATAAAAATCATAAAGTTTGTATCACATTATATGCAACACCAAGTTATGCTTCTGCAATAGGTAATAACAACTTCACTTTCCATACATGCAACATTGTGTCATTAGTAAGACATCATTTTATTATTCTAATTATTTAAATAAGACAGTTATGACCTAGCCATTAAACAAAGTAATATAAATAATTATAACTACTTTTAAAATATTATTTTTAACTTTTTTATATGAATAAAACATATTGATAATGAAAAACATATTTTTTTTGTAAAGACATTATATGTTTAAAAATACTATTTTCTCAAATGAACTGCTTTTTTGGTCCTTTTGTGAACAATAATAAAATTATTTTTAGACACTCTTAGAAATTTATTTTAATTAAATAAACAAATTTTTTGAATTAGGAATGTAAAAATTAAATTAGGATGAATTTTTATTTCTTTCTGTGAGGTTTCATTTTTTGATGAATAGTGAAATATTCAGCATTATATTTAAAAATTGTTTCTTCATTTAAATAATTATTATAATTTAATTTGATTTTTAAAGTCAAAATAGATCAATTATACATATATTAATCGAATTTAGGTCATCAGAATAATTTTTTTTGAAATTAGATATAATAACATGTTAAACTTTTGAACGTTCTTTTTACTCAACTTATTGCCACGTCTACAACATTAGCATTAGTCCTAATTTTTCCACTTTTACGGATCAAATTTTTAAAAAATGTACATACATTTTTGTAATAAGTATGATATATAGATTCTAATAAGATAATTTTTTATGATATTATAAATATTAATGATAGTAAATTTTTATTTACCATAATTAAGCATAAGTCATTTAATTAAAGGTAAAAATAATATTATAAAATTATAAAATTACCCTAAAACTTGTTCTAATTTCATTGGTTGAGTGTTTTCGGACCAAAATAATCCTTAGGAAAAAATTATAACCTTATAAATAGACTTTTCTAATAATATGATGTTTATTATATTTTATTTATAGATAGGTTAAAAATGGCATAATTCTGAATTTAATAAGTCATTTTTAATATATGGTAATATAAAAGATAAAAATGACTATAAGTAGTCATTTTAAAAATAATCATTTTATCTACATCATGGTAATTTAATTAAATTTTTCAAGAAGAAATAATTTAGTTAATTACTTGCATAATGATGATGCAGTAATTGTTAAATAAATGGAAATACAAATAAATGATATTAAAAATATTAAAATAAATATAATTTAACATAACTAATGGAATCTATGAGTTTTCAAGATACATTTGACATATTATTGAGATATATTATGTTTTTTTTTCAAATTTATCATTTTAATATGATATTTTTTTCAAAGACAAATAGTGAAAAGTATCAAAATTGACATAATTGACACTTTAAAATAATTAATATTTTATTAAATGATAATTTTTTTTAAAAATACAGAATACATGTAAATAAAAATAATATAGTTAATAATGTAATAAAGTATCTATTTGGTGTTCATTTGGAATTTTATTACAACTATATTAACACTAATGAGTAAAAATACATGAAATCAAGGTAAAAGTTAAAGGGTTTAACTAAGCATTAAATCCAATATATAAGTCTAATATTGTGCCCTAAACATGTCTAAAAATAGTTTTTTGAGAGTATTTCAACCAAAACTCATATTATATTAGAAATAACACACTTTTTAACAATTTTAAAACTAATATAAATTTAAATTAATTTAATATTTTATGAGTTTTTAAAGTGTCCCACAACTCAATTACAAAAGGGAACCTCCTCCCTCACTTCTTCACATCACTTTCAGCCTTCATGCTCGGCCATACCCTACCCATTTCCCTTCTAAAATTTTCTAGTAACATTATAGAGGTTATTTGCTTCTCAAAATACCAACTCTAGTATCCCTAAAAATATATATGAAGGGAGATCATCGAAGAAGATGAGTTTTGGACATGAGTGGTGGGAATCAGACATAAGGTAGGGAATTTATGTATCACTTTTATTTTTGTGCGACACATTACATATTCAAAACTTGAATATTTTTTGGTGTATATAATACCCATAAATGTCTTTTATGAGACTTATTATGAATATTGTGGTATTTTTATATCCATATAGTTTTCTTTCTTTCATAGGCCATATGATTTGACTGATTAGAAAGGTGTAAGGGAATGTCATCTCACTTTTTCATTTCATGGGATACATTCCATATTCACCACTCACTTATTTTTTTTGTGTATATACTAACCTATGACATGTTATGTCAATAAATTTATTTATCTAATGATATTAAAATATTAATTGATTTTATAATTTCATGTGGATCACAATTCAAAAGTTACTCTAGTAGTAAGGGATTTTTGTCTCATCTTTTCTTTTGTGAGACACATGTCCCACACACTACTTTTTTCTTCCACATGGTGTATGTACTTCCCAATAATTTATTTTTATGAGTCTTATCTAGAATATTATTGTAACATCCCAGGTAAATAATGAATAAAACATTTTCATATTTATTAATATTTACGAATTAAATACTAATTTTAATTAAAAAGGGTTTCTACATTCGATAGCGTACTCGATACGCAACGATGAGTTTCTTTTAAAACTTACGTTGTACACTAGTAATATAATAATATTATTTTAAATGGTAGTTAACATGTAGCCGTTGTATTAACGGGAATGGATAGAAATAACTAAAATATGATTATATATGTTTTTTTAAATGTTTTTACATTTATCCAATAAAAGATAAAGGCTTAAAATACGGAAAGAATTAAATTTTAGGCATTTATACCCTAATTTTCACTAAAGGTTCACTTATCACCTTTTGATGGAGAACCATCATTAAATATAGTTTTCATCACTCTTATAAATTCTATTGTACCAAATATAACTCTTCTTTAGAATCGGGACATCAAAATTTACTTTGTGTAAATTTTTGGTATTTTTCCGATAAAGTACATTTTTTAATGAATAGTGTAAAATGATGTATTTTTAATTCAAGAACTATTTTTAATATAATTTATTTATATGATTAGATTATCTTTTGAATTGGGTTTAAAGTAAAATTAGAATATATTTTTACCATTTAATCCAATGGTGGTCATTGGAATCAATTTCACTTTGAAATTGGACTTAAACTAGTGTCAGTCTTTTGATACTTATTGTTTCATAAAAACACGCTATTTGCTCTGACAGCAGGAATTAATTATTAAATTAATTAATGCAACTTATATGTTTTGAATTTTGTAAAATGGTCTTCATTTTTGAATTCGGAATATCAAATATAGCTTAGGGTGAAGTTTAGCTATTTTTCTGAAAAACTTCAATTTTTGATGAATAGGGAAACCACTAAGTGGTACTTAAGAAACTGATTTTTCGTTTAAATGAAATTTTACCACCTCTGTGTTTTTAATTTCAAAAATCCTACATACATGGTTTTAATTAAGAAGTAAAATGTGTTTCAATGAGATTAAAATATTTTTTTGCTGAATAGTAATTTATTAAGTTTTAATCGCGATTAGAGGTAATTAGTGCAATTTAAGGCAAAAATGATATTATAATAAAATGAAAATACCTAGAAACATGTCCTACCCTTATTGGATGTGTCATGGCCGAACAAGACAAGCCATGGGTCAACTTGGGGACCCCATGGAGCCACTTTGGTTGGGAAATGACATAAATAACTTTTTATTTAATGTTAAAGTAAAAATAACACAAACATGAGATGTTTTACAAAAAAAAAATTACATGGGGTTATACAAGTCAGATTTTTGATTATAAATAGTCATTGGAAATATAAAAATATTTCCTACATAATGATATATTTTTATAATTTTTACAGATTAAATAAATTAAATTAATTATGACATCATGATGATACAGCGATTACCTCATTAATAAAGGATTTAAATAAAATGGAAAGATAATGTAACAACTATGACCTACACATGTCCAAAAACTATTGGATGGGTGGATTTCAAACCCTTATCAACTTATCCTCGAAACACATCAAAGTGGGACCATTAAAATCCGAAACTCATTCTAAAATAAAGTAACATTTTGTAACTTTACAAGAGTGCCCCTCCTCTCCTCTTATAAAAGGCCCCCACCTCTACCACTTTACCCACACTCCCAAAGCCTTTGGCTTGGCCAAAATCTGCCCATTTTGTCTCTCTACTTCCCTCTCTTACTCCTTTAATCCTCACCTTGGGTAGAAGTCTTTCCAAGGAAGCCTTTGATCTCAAACCAAAGGGAGTTACCCGATTTTTAGGTAATGTCTTCTTTTGAGTCCTTTTGTTTTATTTTGCTTCTCCAACCCCCTAAATTTTTTTTATTCTTTTCTTTTGTAACAACTACAGTATAATAAATATAATAGGATGTTGTTATAAGAGGGATTCTATCTACACATACACACACCTACATCTAATGGTTAAAGAACATACTGTTTCTGTGGATGGCGAATTTCTACCTCCCGAAACGATGATTGTTCATCATTCTTTTAACACCTTCAAACGTGGCCATTAAGATGACACTATATTTATATATGATATATAATATGTTTATGTTTTTCTTAAGCTTCTGTATTTTTCATTTTGGGCATACCTTTATGGTTTCCATTATGGGTAAACGCGATATCTTCATTTAAGGAAGTGCGGACTACCACCCACTCAAAGTGATTTGATTCGTTAATACCATATGTGGGACATTTAAAGGATGAAGTTATGATATTATATATGATATTACACTGGGATTATAATATACATTTATATCATTATGATTCCATTCTATAAAATACGAAATAGAAATGAAAGCAGCGTACATGCGTACGTACGGCTTACCATCTCCATGAACGGTGCATTTCATTTCTTACCTCTAAATGATTATGTAATACTATAAATACATGTACATGATGGATATATATGATATATATGATATCCAAATCAGGAATTTCATTCTGGATATAAAGAACCTTTGACCACACGAACAACATGTAATTGTTAGAAGTCCACTTTCGACTTAAAAACCAAATATCGGCAAAACAAACATTATTAACTTAAATGATTTCATAATGTTTATAACATGATAATAAGTGATATAAATTAATAATGAAATTGAAGAAGGTTCTTAAGAAAGTAGAAATTAACTCAAGTTTATTATTCAGGACATTAAAGAATGATCGAGTCAAGTCGGACCTGAGGTAAGGGACTTTGTCTCAATCTCCTTTCATTGAGGCATATTTCATTTTATACACAACTTTCTTTTATACGGTGTATAAACCACTTTGACTTTTACTTTTATACAAAAGGAATCTTTTTCTGCAAAGCGTTTTACAAAACGACAAAAAGGAATGTTTCTTTTAACATACGCGATGACAATGACCTTTTCCGCCACCGCGAGTATTATTTGGTCTTTGGCTTCCTCAACAAGCCGTAATGTTTTTATAATAAAATAAATACCATATACTCTTTTATGTATTTTTGTATTGAAAATGGTTTTGATAAAGGATTCTATTATGTCAATATATTTAAATGATATATTGTGATTGAAATGTGGAAATGTTATCATCCTTTTATATTAGTTTTTTGTTTTATGATTTTATACTGGTACTTGGACATTTGACGGGTGGTTACGTGATAAACCATATGACGGGTGGTGCCGTGAATACTAAGACAGGTGGTTACGTTATAACCTCCAATGCATTGGGTATGGAAGTCGACCGTATGGCTATTCCATTAAGTATGTATGGAAGTTGGTCGTATGGCTATTCTATCAAGTGATATGTGTGGAAGTCGGCCGTATGGTTATTCCACTTAAGTATGTTTATGTCCCAAGTTAACTTTATATGTTATGTATTCATTATATGGGTTTTATGGTAATCCATTGGTTACAAAAAGGTAAGTAATGATATTTTATTCGGTGAAGAGTTTTTACTACTTCATGAAGGTGAAGGTATTACTTTGATAAAGTTATACATGGTTTACTTGATGTTTGAAAAACTAACAGTTTTCATTCTTTGTGTATCCCTTACTAAGCTTTTTATGCTCACCCCACGTTTTTTTGAAATGTTTTTCACAGGACTTAATGTGGAATAGGGTCAAGGATGGGATCAAGGGAAAGTCATGCTATATAAAACATGTAACTAGACATGTTTCTTTTAAAGAGTTTTTATTTTATGGAATCTTAGTAGAAGTGTCTACTTTGTAATCTTTTGAGATGTAATAGTTATGTCCTAATTCTCTAAAACTATAAACCTGAAAAGATCCTTAATGTGAATTATTCATTTAATTCAATATTAAGTAATGTTTAAGGCCGGGGCCTTATAGTTGGTATCAAAGGTCGGTTTAGACAACTTTAGGAGTTAGAAAATTGTTAAATTATAAGTTAATTTATGGTATGAATGAAATGATATAGCATTTAAAAATTACCATGTTGCTTCTCCTAAGATATTTCTGTGTTCAGAATGGTTTTCCGCAGAGGAAACAAAGCAGCTATGTTGGGATGACATCAGGAGAAAGACAACCTTCCAAATCAGCAACTTGAGATGGTCGGAATCGGAACTGAACAGTTTGTTGCAGTTATGGCACAGTTGACTCAGGCTATAAATGGTGGTCGTATCCATGCACGAGATCATCCAGATCAACCGTAGAGGAACATGTCAGTGGTGGAACATTTTCTGAGGCAACATCCCCCATCATTCAGAGGATCATCTGACCCTGTGCAAGCTGAAGGGTGGATTAAAGCACTGGAGAAGATTTTTGATGTCATGGGGTGTTCAGAACATCAAAATGTTAGTCTTGCTGTTTTCCGTTTTGAAGGTGAAGTTGATCAGTGGTGGTCGATGGTAAAAAATATCAGGGATAGTGATGAGATTGAGGATCTTCACTGGGATGATTTCAAAGGTATGTTTCTTGAGAAATATTTTCCTAAGGTGGTTCGTCTTTGGATGGAAAAACAGTTCCTAGAATTGATGCAGGAGGATGATTCAGTTGATGCTTATGAAGCAAAGTTCACTCGATTGTCAAGGTATGCTCCAAACTTCATACGAGATCTTGATAGTAAAATAAACCGTTTTTACTCAGGGTTAAAGCCAAAGTATCGAAGGGCTTTAGCTTCTCGTGAGTTCAAAAGTTATGAAAAACTTGTTCGATGTGCGGAGAAGGTGGAAATGGAGTTTTCTGATGATCAGGTGTTTTATGAAAAACAACAGAATAAGAGGTCTAATTGGCAGGTAAAGGGGAAGAATTCACCAAAGAAGCAAGGAGGTATGAAAACCAAATATCCATCATGTGAGAAGTGTGGTAAAATGCATCCTGGAGAATGTTTATCCAAGTCTGGTAAGTGCTTTCGGTGTGGTAAGTCTGGTCATATTGCTCGTAACTGTAAGGAAGATGATCAAGCAGGAAATGAAAGGCCAACGGTAATATGTTTTAAGTGTAATGAAATGGATCATTATGCAAAGGAGTGTCCAACGAAGAACTCAACTGGGGGAAAGAAGCCAGACTACAAGCAGAAAGGGGTGGTGAAATTCTTTGCAACAACTTCAGCAGATGTTGGGCCATCGAATGAAGTAGTATTAGGTACACTGTTTGTTTCTTCAGATTATGCCAGTGTTTTGTTTGATTCAGGGTCTAGACACTCTTTCATTTCTGAGAGGTTTTCTAGTAAATTGGAAATTCCATCTCAAGATATGAATCCTGAACTTATGGTAAAAACACCCGGAGGGAACATTGAGACAAAAAGGAATTATAAGAACCTTCATATCCTTGTGTGGGGAAAGAATCTACCAGAAAACCTTATTATTTTGCCTCTAGTAGAGTTTGATGTTATTTTGGGCATGGATTGGCTTTCTGTTTATCATGCTAAGATTGAATGCAGAGCTAAAATGGTTTCTTTTCAGAAAGATTTTCAATTTGTGTACAAGAATGAACCCTTGATTTTGATAACATATTAGGAAGTTGAGAAACTAGTAAAAGATGGAAATGAATGTTACCTTGCACATATTGTAGAAAATAAAGGAACTGTTCAGATTAATGATATGCTAGTGGTAAATGAGTATCTTGATGTTTTTCCTGATGAGTTTCCTGGTATTATTCATGATCGGGAAGTTGAATTTAGTGTTGACTTAGTTCCTAATTCTAATCCAATTTCAAAACCCCCAAATCGAATGGCTGAAGTTGAACTTTTAGAGTTAAAGAAGAAATTGTAGGAGTTATTAGATAAAGGTTTCATTCGACCTAGCACATCACCATGGGGTGATCCTGTCTTGTTTGTTAAAAAGAAATATGGCTCAATGCGACTTTGTATTGATTATAGAGCCTTGAATAATATTACTGTTAAGAACAAGTATCCTTTGCCTCATATCGATGATTTGTTTGATCAGCTCTAGGGAGCTCAGTATTTTTCAAAGACTGACTTGAGGTCGGGGTACCATCAGTTGAAAGTAAAAGAAGCATACATTCCGAAGATTGCCTTCCGTACTAGATATGGCCATTATGAATTTTTAGTTATGCCTTTTGGGTTAACCAATGCACCTGCTGTATTCATAGACCTTATGAATAGAATTTTCCATGAGTTCTTGGATAAGTTTGTGGTTGTTTTCATTGATGATATTTTGGTGTTTTCTAAAAGTAAAGAGGAGCATGAAAGTCATTTAAGGGTTATCTTGCAAACCATAAAAGAAAAGAAACTATATGGAAAATTCAGCAAGTGTGTGTTTTGGTTACAACAAATTTCTTTCCAGGGTCACATTGTTTCAAAAGATGGCATAACTGTTGATCCTACTAAAACAAAAGTTGTTGAAGAATGGCCAAGACCCACAAATGTAACCGAGATCCATAGTTTTCTTGGTTTGGCAGGTTACTACCGAAGGTTTGTTGAAAATTTTTCACGGTTATCTAGTCCAATGACTAAGCTAACTCGGAATGGTGTTATGTTTATCTGGAAAAAAGAATGTGATGATTGTTTTCAGGAGTTGAAAAGAAGATTGGTGAATGCTCCAGTTTTGGCACTTCCTTCTAGAAATGGTGAGTTTGTTATTTACAATGATGCTTCTTTGAAGGGACTTGGCTGTGTCCTTATGCAGAATGATCACGTAATTGTTTATGCTTCACATCAGTTGAAAACTCATGAGGTAAATTACCCTGCACATGATTTGGAATTAGCTGCTGTTGTTTTTTCTTTAAAAATTTGGAGGCATAATTTGTATGGAGTATAGTGTGAAATATATTCTGATCACAAAATTTTAAAGTATATATTCACTCAGAAAGAATTGAACATGAGACAGAGGAGATGGCTGGAATTAATCAAGGATTATGATTGTACAATTCATTACCATCCGGTAAAATCAAATAAAGTGTTTGATGCTTTGAGACGAAAAAGTAATGCTTCATTAGCAATGTTGCGTTTGGAATGTGATCCTTTGGTTAAGGATTTGATGAACTTTGGAATAGAAGTTGTTGGTGCAGGATGTTCTTCTGTTTTGTTTTAGGTATCAGTGAAATATTCTCTATCAGACAGAATCAAGCAAGCACATAAGCAAGACAGTGAGTTGCAGAAAAAGGTAGAGTTGGTACAAAAGGGTAAGTTTCCTGAATTCAACATTGATAATGATTGTGTTTTGATATTTGGTAAGAAAGGAAATCTAAGTCCAAGGTTCATTGGACCATATGAAATTCTGGATAGAGTTGGATCAGTTGCTTACTGAGTGGCTTTACCTCTGAGTTTATCTCAGGTACACATTGTTTTTCATGTTTCGATGTTGAGGAAGTATATTCCAGATCCATCTCATGTTTTGAGTCCAGAGGTAGTTCAGCTGGAAGGGAACCTATCTAATGAAGAACAACCAGTACAGATTCTTGACCGAAGAGAGAAAGTATTGCGAAATAAGGTAATTCACCAGGTAAAGGTTTTGTGGAAAAACCATATGGTTGAAGAGGCAACATGGGAATATGAAAATGCTATGAGGGATAAATACGCCCACTTATTTTGATAAGTGAATAAAATTGCGAGGACGCAATTCCCAAAAGGGGGGAAGGATGTAACATCCCAGGTACATAATGAATAAAAAATTTTCATATTTATTAATATTTAAGAATTAAATATTATTTTTAATTAAAAGGGGTTTCTACGTTTGATAGCGTACTCGATACGCAACGATGAGTTTCTTTGAAAACTTACGTTGTACACTAGTAATATAATAATATTATTTTAAATGGTAGTTAAAATGTAGCCATTATATTGGCGGGAATGGATAGAAATAACTAAAATATGATTATATATGTTTTTTAAATGTTTTTTCATTTATCCAATAAAATATAATGTCTTAAAATACGGAAAGAATTCAATTTTAGGCATTTATACCCTAATTTTCACTAAAGGTTCACTTATCACCTTTTGATGGTGAACCATCATTAAATATAGTTTTGATCACTCTTATAAACTCTATGGGACCAAATATAACTCTTCTTTAGAATTGGGACATCAAAATTTACTTTGTGTAAATTTTTGGTATTTTTCCGATAAAGTTCATTTTTTAATGAATAGTGTAAAATGTTGTATTTTTAATTCAAGACCTTTTTTTAATCTAATTTATTTATATTATTAGATTATCTTTTGAATTGGGTTTAAAGTGAAATTAGAATATATTTTTACCATTTAATCCAATGGTGTTCATTGGAATCAATTTCACTTTGGAATTGGACTTAAACTAGTGTCAATCTTTTAATACTTATTGTTTCATAAAAACACGCTATTTGCTCTGACAGCGGGAATTAATTATTAAATTAATTAATGAAACTTATATGTTTTGAATTTTGAAAAATGGACTTCATTTTGTAATTCGGAATATCAAATATAGCTTAGGGTGAAGTTTTGGTATTTTTCTGAAAAACTTCAATTTTTGATGTATAGTGAAACCACTAAGTGGCACTTAAAAAACTGATTTTTCGTTTAAATGAAATTTTACCACCTCTGTGTTTTGAATTTCAAAAATCCAACATACATGGTTGTCATTAAGATGTAAAATGTGGTTCAATGAGATTAAAATAATTTTTTGTTGAATAGTAACTTATTAAGTTTTAATCGCGATTAGAGGTAATTAGTGCAATTTAAGGAAAAATGATATTATAATAAAATGAAAATACCTAGACACATGTCCTACCCTTATTGGATGTGTCATGGCCGACAAATGAAATCCATGGGTCAACTTGGGGACCCCATGGGGCCACTTTGGTTGGGAAATGACATAAATAACTTTTTATTTAATGTTAAAGTAAAAATAACACAAACATGAGATGTTTTACTAAAACAATTTTTACATGGGGTTATACAAGTCAGATTTTTGATTATAAATAGTCGTTGGAAATATAAAATGATTTCCTACATCATGATAGTTCTTTTATAATTTTTACACATTAAATAAATTAAATTAATTATGACATCATGATGATGCAGCGATTACCTCATTAATAAAGTATTTAAATAAAATGGAAAGATAATGTAAAAACTATTACCTACACATGTCCAAAACCTATTGGATGGGTGGATTTAGAACTCTTATCACCTTATCCTAGAAACACATCAAAGTGGGACCATTAAAATCCGAAACTCATTCTAAAATAAAGTAACATTTTGTAACTTTACAAGAGTGCCCCTCCTCACCTCTTATAAAAGGCCCCCACCTCTACCACCTTACCCACACTCCCAAAGCCTTTGTCTTGGCTAACCTCTTCCCATTTTGTCTCTACACTTCCCTCTATTACTCCTTTAAGCCTCACATTGGGCAGAAGTCTTCCCAAGGAAGCCTTTGATCTCAAACCAAAGAGAGTTACCCGATTTTAAGGTAATGTCTTCTTTTGAGTCCTTTTGTTTTATTTTGCTTCTCCAACCCCATAAACTCTTTTTATTATTTTCTTTTGTAACAACTATAGTATCATAAATATACTAGTATGTTGTTATAATAAGGATTCGATCTAAACTTACACACACCTATATCTAATGGTTAAAGAACATACTGTTTCTGTGGATGACGAATTTCTGCCTCCCGAAACGATGATTGTTCAACATTCTTTTAAAACCTTAAAAGGTGGCCATTAAGATGACACTATATTTATATATGATATATAACATGTTTATGTTTTCCTTAAGCTTCTGTATTTTTCATTTTGGGCATACCTTTATGGTTTCCATTATGGGTAAACGCGATATCTTCATTTAAGGAAGTGCGGACTACCGCCCCCTCAAAGTGATTTGATTCGTTAATACCATACGTGGGATGTATGAAGGATGAATTTATGATATTATATATGATAGTACACTGGGATTATAATATACCTTTATATAATTATTATTCCATTCTATAAAATAAGAAATAGAAATGAAAGTAGCATTCATGCGTACGTACGGCTTACCGTCTCCATGAACGGTGCATTTCATTTCTTACCTCTACATGATTATGTAATATTATAAATACATGTATATTATGGATATATATGATATATATGATATCAAAATCAGGATTTTCATTCTGGATATAAAGAACCTTTGACCACACGAACAACATGTAATTGTAAGAAGTCCATTTTCAACTTAAGAACCAAATATCGACAAAACAAAAATTATTAACTTAAATGATTAAATAATGTTTATAACATGATAATAAGTGATATAAATTAATAATAAGCTTGAAGAAGGTTCTTAAGCAAGTAGAAATTAACTCAAGTTTATTATTCAGGACATTAAAGAACGATCGAGTCAAGTCGGACCCGAGGTAAGGGACTTCGTCTCCATCTCCTTTCATTGAGGCATATTTTGTTTTATACACAACTTTCTTTTATACAGTGTATAAACCCCTTTGAATTTTAATTTTATAAAAAAGGAATCTTTTTCTATGAAGCGTTTTACAAAACGACAAAAATGAATGTTTCTTTTAACGTACGCAGTGACAACGACCTTTTCCGCTGTCGCGAGTATTATTTGGTCTTTGGCTTCCTCAACAAGCCGTAATGTTTTTAAAATAAAATAAATACCATATAATCTTCTATGTATTTTGGTATTGAAAATGGTTTTGATAAAGGATTCTATTATGTCAATATATTTAAATGATATATTGTGATTGAAATGTGGAAATGTTATCATCCCTTTATATTGGTTTTATGTTTTATGATTTTATACTGGTACTTGGACATTTGACGGGTGGTTACGTGATAAACCATATGACGGGTGGTGCCGTGAATACCAGGACGATTGGTTACGTTATAACCTCCAATGCATTGGGTATGGAAGTCGGCCGTATGGCTATTCCATTAAGTATGTATGGAAGTTGTCCGTATGGCTATTCCATTAAGTGATATGTATGGAAGTCGACTCTATGGTTATTCCACTTAAGTATGTTTATGTCCCAAGTTACCTTTATATGTTATGTGTTATTTATATGGGTTTTATGGTAATCCATTGGTTACAAAAAGGTAAGTAATGATATTTTATTCGGTGAAGAGTTTTTACTACTTCATGAAGGTGAAGGTATTACTTTGATAAAGTTATACATGGTTTACTTGATGTTTGAAAAACTAATAGTTTTCATTCTTTGTGTATTCCTTACTGATCTTTTTATGCTCACCCCAAGTTTTTTTGAATTGTTTTTTACAGGACTTAATGTGGAATAGTGTCAAGGATGGGATCAAGGGAAAGTCATGCTATATAAAACATGGAACTAGACATGTTTCTTTTAAAGAGTTTTTATTTTATGGAATCTTAGTAGAAGTGTATACTTTGTAATCTTTTGAGATGTAATAGTTATGTCCTAATTCTCTAAAAATCTAAACCTGAAAAGATCCTCAATGTGAATTATTCATTTAATTCAATATTAAGTAATGTTTAAGGCCGGGGCCTTATAATTATAGTACTTGTATATACATATAATTTTCTTTCATTCATGAGGATTATGATTCTACTAATTATAAAGAGTTGAGTATTTATTTCTCAATCTCTTTTATATTTGGGGTTGTTTCGTATTAAGTTTCCATTGGGGGATATATATCATCCATTTATCTGTTTTATAAAAAAATTAAAAAAAATTACATTACCCCAATGGATGTTTAAAAATCATTTTTACACATTACTAACTTTTTACTAAATGGTTTTAAAGGGGTCATTCTTGTCCTTTTCCAAACAAGGTACATTGAAACTTTTCTAGAAAAAGTTAGCGAGGAATGTTTTTTAGAATATACTACATGAATAGATTTTCACAATTTCATAATTCCTTAATTTTTGTAGGATTTTTATCAAGCTTACAGGGTTATTTTCAAATAAAATTATTTCTTTTAAAATTGTATGGAATTTTTAGAAAAGAAAATGTTTTCAAAGGAGAAATGATATTTTCCTCAAAAATTGTTTTCAAGAGTTATATAAAAATTATTTCCCATATAATATAACATTGTTAGATGTTAATTATATTTTACTAGGGATATTCTTAAATGCTTCCATTTGTATTATTTATACGAATTATTATGTTTATGATGGAATGATATTTATGGAACTCATTTCTTTTAGGTGTGTTATGTTATGATTGAATAATGTGTATGAATCCCATTTCATTCCATGGGTTCTGATACAATAAATGATTTATAATCTTCTGTAAAATGTATTTTTGATTTCATTTTGAGATGGGTGGGACCTATATATGCCTACAATGCATTGGGAAAATATTTATATTTCATGAGATAGTAATAAAGGACTTTGTCCACTAAGATGGTAATAGGAGTGAACCATGACTATTAAGATGGTATAAGAAGTGAACCCATATGACCCAGATGACCTTGTGAGTGATTCCATGAGTAAAATGGAAATCATTATTATATTATTATGTTTCTTCCATATTTTTATGTTGTATTTCAATGTTATGGTTTCATAGATCATATTCTTTATATACTTATGATTCATCTATTATTAACCAGAAATCTTTATTCCATAATTCATTTTTATAATCTTTGATAGGTAGGGCATGTTATTCTATTTTCATGATCATGTTATGGTACCCATATTCCCATGATTATGTTTACATATCTCCCATTTTTACACTTACTGAGCATCTGATTGCACTCATTTTTATGTTTCCTTTCACCCAGGTTATAATAATATGCATTAAGTTTGATCTATCAAAGAAGTGTGAAAGTCATGAAGAACCTAGTTAGAGATATTGTAGCTCAATTATATACCAATGTTTAGGTTTCCATATTTCCAATGGCATAAGCCTAATTTAGACATTGGGAATTTTTGGTGTAATTTTTTAATTATTATGAAAAAAGTTATGTAATGTTAATGTATAAATAGTAAGGGTCTCTATTATTGGTATTAGAGTAGAAGTTTAGCCAACCTTTCGAAACTAGGATGAGAAAACCTTAGTGAGAACCCTAATGAAATTTATAAGTATAATCATAAGGATAAGTAAATGTATATGAAAATATCTAGAGTTTTTGGTAGAGGATAGAGTGATTTGTTTTCTAGTAATACATCCCTATCTATATACAACAAGTGGATGTGGATATGGAATAAATATACCAAGGGGTAACAACTCTGAAAAGTTATGTCATGCCTAAATTGATCATAAACTAGGACATGACAATGAGGCTTGTTCCACACCTGGTTTTACACACCTGGGGGATATGATTTGGAAATTCACAAAATCTTCATGAACTATTTTGAAGTATTTAAATAGAAGTTAGCTCTAAATGACCTATGATACACCTAAGTTGTCATATATTAAAGAAGTATTTGTTAAGATTTAGACATCCTATAGGTGATTTTATAAGATTATATGGTTTTTTTATGAAAATATTTTCTTAATATATGATTTATGGTTGTAGTCAATGGAGGGATCCATAAATAATTGAGTTTAAATTGAATTTTAGGGAAAAATTAGTGACTATAAGAAACACAATTGGGTAATGAATATAGATAAATATATTCTGATTATGCTAATTCATTTATCTCAATATATAATAAACAAGGTAAAATTTAGTGGTATTCCTAACACATGTAATGAGAGGAATGTGGACTTTTATGCAGGTTCACATGGTGAGGAACATAATGTAAAGAATATTAATCTTTTTAAATGGGAATAATAAGAGAATAAGAACCTTGAGGAATACCTTAAATAGAGGGGAAGATGTTATCTATGAGGGAAAAGGTTTCATAGAGTGACGAACTATTAAGGATTAAAATGTATTATCAATGGAGAACATGAGAATTATCCAACTCAATACCCTAACCTAATAATTTTCTTCTAAATAGAATAATGAACTATTACATGCCAATAATTGAAGATGAATGATTGAAGTTCTTATATATTTGGATTCCAGAATTATGAAATATATATGCATTTTTTAGTTTATGTGTTTTACTTACGATTTACATGAATATATTGAATGGTTTTGATGGAATAGATAAGTGATTATGACATTTTTATTAAGGAAAGATAACCCTTAATATGTTCCTTATGTTAAGATAATGATGTTTGGATAACGATATGTTGGATTTTGATAAGTATATTGGATGATTCTATATATTTAATGATTTTTTTGGCATATGTGTTATGTTATCATGGAAGAAGTTTAAATTTTTTTTGGACATAACTAATATGTCCAACAAACATTGGAATAAGGAAACATGCATGTTTTAAATAATGATGTATATTAAATTAGGTAAGTAAAAAAATTCAAGATAATACATGATGAAGTTATTCACATGATTGGAATGAGACAACTAAGAAATCCCTTATGATATACTAGAGATAAATGTTAATATAATTTACTGAGACTCTTTATAAGGTTTTGGATTTTAAGCTTTTAAAAGGATTCTAGGATTATATATTTATAGAAATTTTAAGTTAAACATTAGATAAGTTTGTGAGATAAAATTATTATCTCACCATAAGTGGATTTATAGATATTTGATAAGTTTTTATAAACATTTTTTGTGATAAAGAAAGATGGAATGACTAATAAATCTATTTATGATGTCCTAATCTTTTAAGAATAATAATTTCAAATTTATTTATTATAATAAGAGATGATGTGGGAATTAATCAAGGCATGAAAATGTTTGAGATTATGATTAAATCAATTAAGTATATATTCTCTTAAAAAATCATCAATATTAGAAAATGAATCGTGATGTAAATAGTTATCATATTATCATTTATTTTATGATATTAATGACCTTTATCAAGCATCTTTGAGTTATGGCTTTGTGATTGCTGACTTTCTTCAGACCATGTTATCTATCATTCTCTATATAAAATTAATTGTTAGAATTCTCTTCTATGTCTATGTTTTCAATTTCCACTTATTTTATCCCATGCGGATATCAACATATGAGTTACTTTGGGTAACTGTTATGTTTCCAACATTCTTATTTTTAAGAATTTTTAAAATTTTGTTTTATGATGTGGGTTTCGATAAAATAAAATTTTTATTGTAAAAACTTTGTTAACCTAGACAAATTTCAAGGGTGAAATTCATTTTAAGGGGTGTAGAATGTAACACCCCGAGATTTTTGGAATTTTTATTTTTATCAAATTAATTTAATATTTTCCATATTTTCACTTCACATAATAAGTAATATATATATTTTCTATTATATAAAATATATAATTTTGGATTAAATTATATAAAAAACCATGTTATGATTGCGCTACACACAACACCAACTTAGCCTACATTACACGCAACATCGAGTTTCCATGAAACATCATTTTATTGTTATAATTGATTAAATAAAATTGTTATGACCTAGCCATTAAAATTATTAATATAAATAGTAATAACAACTTTTAAAATATTTTTTATAAGTTTTTTACATAAATAAAATATATTGATAATAGAAAACATAAATTTCTGGTAAAGTTATTATACTTCTAAAAAATACTACTTTTTTAAATAAACTATATTTTATGCCCATATATGAACAATAATAAAATAAATTTTAGACAATATTAGAAATTTAATTTGAAAAAATAAACATAATTTTTTAATTTTAAATGTCAAAATTAACTTTGGGTGAATTTTTAGTATTTTTCTAAGAAGTTACATTTTTTACGAATAATGAAATATTTAACATTGTATTAAAAAATAGACTTTTTTGTTTAAATAATTATTATAATTTAAATTTAATTTTAATGTTTCTATAGATAAATTATACATATATTAACCCAATATAGTTCATTGAATTTATTTTTATATTGAAATTAGATATAAAAACATATTGATCTTTTGAACGTCCTTTTTACCCGCCTTCTCACCACATCTATAGGATTTGTATTAAACATAATTTTGTCACTCCTGTGGGTCAAATTTCAAAAAACAAACATACAAGATTGTAATAATTATGATATTTTGAGTCTAATAGGATCAATGTTTTTGGATATTATGAATCATAACTTTATCAAATTTTTATTTACCACGGTTAAGTTTAAATCGAGTAATTAAAGGTAAAAAAATATTATAATGTTATAAAATTACACTAAAACTTGTCCTAATTTTATTCGATGATTATGTTTTGACAAAAATAAATCTTAGGACAAATTATATCATTTTTAAGAAACTTGGGTAAGAATATGATGTTATTATATTTTATTTATAGATAAGTTAAAAATGACATACTCATAAATTTAATAAGTAAATAATTTTTAATATAAGGTAATTCAGAAAATAAATTAGACTATAAATATTTATTTGAAATTTAGTAAATTTATATTCATCATGGAAATTTATTTTAATTTTTTTGGTGAAATAATTTAATTAATGTCTTTCATAATGATGATGTAGTAATTGTTTAACTAATGAAAATATCAAATAACTGATATTAAAAATATTAAACCAAATATAATGTAACATAATTAATGACATTAATCAATTTTATGGATTCCATTAACATATATTTTAGATATTATAATTTTTTTTGGGAATTTATCATGTTAATATGATATTTTGTTTAAATAAAATTAACGCATAGTATCAAACGTGAAATAAATGATATTTTAAAATAAAAAATATTTTATTAAATGATATAAAATCTATAAAAATATAGAATTTTGATAAATAACTAGAATATGATAAAACATGTCATTGATGATTCATTTGGTGTTCTTTGGGAATGTTATTTTAATTATATTAACCATAATGATTAAAAATCCATGTTATCATGGTAAAAGTTAAAGGGCTTAACTAAGGTTTGGATCCAAAAGATAAGGTTAATATTTTTACATAAACATGTCTAAAAAATTTATTGGGAGGATTTAGACCCATAAGTCTATTATATTTTAAATAAATCACTTGGGATCTATTTAAAATTTAAAATAAATTTATATTCATTTAACACTTTAAGAGATTCCTAAATTAACCGTCACCTCTATTATAAAAGGGCACTCTTCCCTTATATATTCACATCACTTTGAGCCTTCATGCTCGGCCAACCCTTTCCCATTTCCCTTACAGACATCCCTAGTAACATTGTAAAGGTGATGATATTCTCAAACATTTATCTATCATATCCCTAGGAGGATATCTATAGGGAGGCCATCGAAGTAGAGGTGGTTCAGACATGTATGGGGGGAATCATACCTAATGTATGAGATTTATTTCTCGCTTTTATTTCTATGGGACACATGTCATATTCACCACTTGTTTATTTTTCAAAATTTATATACTACTAATAAATGCATTTTATGATTATTTTTATGAATATTATGTTATTTTTATATCTAGGTTGTTTTCTATCTTTCATGGGTCATATGATTTGACTTATTATAATGGTCTAAGGGAATTTTATCTCACGTTTTAATTTCATGAGATACATTTCATATTAACCACTCTCTTCTTTTTTACTGTGTATATACTAACCTATGACATCTTATATCATTAATTTTCAACGTTTAATGACATTTAAATCATTAATTGATGTTATAATTTCATGGTGATCATGATACAAAAGTTACTCTAATAGTAAGGGATTTTGGTCTCACCTTTAATTATATGAGACACATTCCTCATACACTACTTGTTTCTTATACATGGTGTATATAATTCCAATGAATGTATTTTTATTATTATTATCCATATATTTATGGTATTTTCATATCTAGGTAATTTTCTTCCATTCATGAGGAATTTGATTCTACTGATTACAAAGTGATGAGTATTTATTTCCCAATCTCTTCTAAAATTGGGATTGTTTTATCTTAAGTATTCATTGGGTAAAATTTATCATTCATGTCCATGTTCTCTAAAAAAATTAACAAATGTTTTTATTGTGCCCTGTTTAGATGTTTAAATTCAAAATTACACATGATTGACTTTTTTCTAAATGGTTTTAAAGGGATCTTTTTTATCGTTTTCCGAATAAGGCACTTTGAAACTTTTCCAGAAAAAGTAAGAGAGGAATGTTTTTTTATCACATACGGAATGAACTGATTTTTATGCTTTCATGACACCTTAATTTATTTCGTCTTTATTTACAAGCTTAAAAGGTTATTTTCAAAAAAAATATTTTCTTTTAAAATTGTGCCGCATTTTAAGAATTTTTTTTCAAATAAGAAATGATATATTCCTAAAAAAAGCAAGGGTATATAAAAATTATTTTACATATAATAAAACATTTTCATGTTAATTATTTTTAATGGGGATATTCCTCAATTTTTCCATTCTTATTATTATAATGAATGGTTATGTTTTTTATCGAATGATATTTATGAAATATTTTTCTTTTCTGTGGGTTATGTTATGGTTGAATAATGTTTATAAAACCCATTTCATTCCATGTGTTCTGATATGATACATGATTTAGATCTAGTGGAACATGTATATACGCTTTCATTATGATATTTTTGGGGCCTATATCTCCATACACTTCATTGGGTAACCATTAATATCTCATTAGATAGACAGAGAAGACTTTGTACACTAATATGGTCATAGGAGTGAACCATGACTACGAAGATGGTATGGGAAGTGAACTCATACTTTCATGATAGAATTTGAAGAGATGCATTGACTACTATGAAAATCATTATTATATACTTAGGTTTCATCCACATTTGTATGTTTATTCCAATGTTATTATTTCATTGATCATGTTACTTATTTTTTTATGATTCATGTCTTATGAATTTCAAATCTTTATGACATGATTCTTATTTATAACCTTTGATATGAAGGGTATGATCTTTTATTTTCATGATCAAGTTTTTATACTCTTATTCTCATGATTATGTATATATATATATCCCTTATTTACCCTAACTGGGTATCTGAGCTCACCCCTTGTTATGTTTCCTTTCACCCATGTTATAAAGATAGATATTTTGTTTGATGTGTCTAAAAAGTGTGAAAGTAAAGAAGAACCAAGTGGTAGATAATGTAACTCAATTATGTACCAATGTTCATCCATGCTTCAAAAGGAACTAGACTAATACAGTATTTTGGAATTTTCTTGTGTAATTTATTAAGTATTCCACAAAATTATTGAAATTTTAATGTATGAAAAGTGTCATTCACTATAGTTGGTATCAGAGTAAAAGTTTAGTCAACCTTCAGAAACTAGGATGAGAAAACCTAATTGAGAACCATAAGGACATGTCTGAGGATATGTATAAGGAAAATAAAAAGTGTATGAAAATGTATTGGATTTTTTGTTAAAGGATTGATTGATTTGTTTCCTAGAAATACATACATGTCTAGATAATACATGTGGATGTGGGTTTGGCATAGATGTACCAAGGAATAACAACTCTTACAAGATGAATTGGACCTAAGTCAATCATAACCTAGGACACGAAAATAGGTCTTGTTGCACAGCTGGTTTCACACTCCCAGGGGATATACATTAGAAATTCAAAAAATATTCATGAACCATTATGAAGTATTTAAAAAAATGTTTTCTATGAATAAACTAGGATAAACCTAAATTTTCATAGATTAAAAAAGTATGTGTCATGTTTTAGACAAACTATAAGTGATCTTTCATAATTATGTGGTTTCCATTATAATAAATGTTTCCAACACTATGTCTTTAAGTTTAAGTCAATGGGCGAACCAGAAGGAACTAGGTTAACATTGAATCTGATAGAAAAAATAGTGACTATGAGCAACACAATTGGTTAATGTCTAATGGGAAAGATATTGTGATTATACTGAATCAGCAATCATGATATATGATTAACAGGGTGAATTTTAGTGTTAATCCTAAGATGTCGAATTAGAGGAAGATGTAATTTTATGCATGTTCACATGGTCAGGAACATAGAGGAAAGAAGATTTAGCTTCTGACATGTCAAGAATAATGGAAGAATAACCTTGAGGAAAACATCAAATGGGGGGTAAGATGTTATCTGTGTGGCAAAAGGGTTATATAGTGAATAATAATCATGCAGTTTACTGTATTATATATGGAGAACATGGGAATTATCCAACTCAATTCTTTGACCTATGAATTTACTTCTAAACCAAGTAAGGACTTATTTCAAACCAATAATTTAATAGGATGGAATAATGATTTTATGTATTTGGATTCAATAATTATGAAATATATAAGGATTTTTTCCTTTATGTGTTTTTTACTAAGGATTTAGACGAATATATTGAATGGTTCTGATTGACTAGATAAATGATGGTGATATTTTGATTAAGGGAAATATAACACTTAATATTTTCCTTATATTAATATAACGATGTGTGGATAAAGATATGTTGGATGTGAATGAGTAAATTGGATGATACTATTTATTTAAGGATTTTTTCACTAGTGGGTTTTTCTAACATAGAGGAAGTTTAGAATTTTTTGGACTTAATTAATATATCCAATAAACTTTGGAATGAGGAAAAATGCATGTTTTCAATAAGGATGTGTGGTAAATCTAGTTATTTCCACGTTTCAAGAGAATACATGATGAAGGTATTCAAATGATTGGAATGTGACAATAAAAAGCTTCCTTATGATATATGGGAGATAAATGATAAAATGATTTAGTGCACTTTTTTCTAAAGTTTAGGATTTTCAAATTTTAAAAGGATTTTAGGCTTATCCATTTATGGAAATTTAATGTTAAAATTCCGATAATTTTATGATATTAAAGAATTATCTCACAACATGTGGATTTATGAATATTTTATAACTTGTGGTAACCTTTTGTTGTGATAAAGGCATATGGAATGACCTATCATTCTATTTCTAATCTTATAACATTTTAGGAATGAAAATTTAAACTTAATTTCTTATAATTATAGATGATGTGGGAATTAATCAATTAACTAAAATGTGTGTTATTATGTTCAAATCAAGTAAGTATATCTTCTATTGAAAAATATTCAATATTTGGAAATGAATCATGAAGTAAAAGGTTGTCTAGTTATCATCATATTTTATGATATCAATGACTTTTTCAAGACTCTATGAGTTTGTTATTATTAAAATTTTGTGTATCATGTTCTCAATATTTATCCATCATTAATTGATGGTAAGATTTCTCTTCTATGTCACTATTCTGACTTTCCACCTATGTTCTCCTATGTGGAAATCTAGTTATGAGTAACCTTGGGTAACTGTTATGTTTCCAACTTTATTTTCTTAAATGAAGTTTTAATATTTTTTTATGATTTGTGTTCTTATGAAAGAAAATTTCAAGTATTAAAACATTGATAACCAAGATAAATTTTGATGTAGAAATTCATTTTGTGGAGGGTCAAATGTAACAACCTGATATTTTGTGAATTATTATTTTTAATAATTAATTTAATCTTTTTTATATTTAAATTTCATACAAAAATAAATATTGATTTTTATTATTATATAAAAGTTTTAATTTTTGATTACATTATATGAAAACCCATGTTATTCTTGAGCTACATGAAACACCGATATATTTTGTGTTACACACAACATTGAGTTTTCATTAAACATCATTTTATTGTTATAATTATATAAATAAGGTGGTAATGACATAAATGTTAAAAATTGTAATATGAATATTTATCACTACATTTTAAATATTATTTATAATAATTTTATATAAATAAAATAGATTGATAATGAAAAACAAATTTTTTTTGTAAAGTCTTCATATGTTTAAGAAATACTATTTTTTGAAATGAAATGATTATTATGGCCTTTTGTGAATATTAATAAAATTAATTTTGGAAAATCCTTGAAATTTAATTTGATAAAATAAACAGCATTTTTGAATTTTTAATATAAAACTTAACTTAGGGTGAATTTTTAGTGTTTTATTATGAAGATTCATTTATTGATGAATAGTAAAATATACTACATAATAGTTACTTTCTTTTAATTTAAATAATTATTATAATTTAAATTAATTTTTAAAGTCAAAATAGATCAATTATATATATATTAATTCAATGTAGTTTATTGGAATCATTTTTATATTTAAATTATATATAAAAACTTATTCAACTTTTGAATGTTCTTTTTACCCTTCATCTCTCCAAGTCTATGAGATTAGCGTTAAACTTAATTTTTCAGCTCATGGGGTCTAACTTAGAAAAAAAATATACATAGTAGTGATCACTATGATATTTAGAGTCTAATAGGATCAACTTAATTTTTTGGATATTATGAATAATAACTTTAGTAAATTTTTATTTACCAAGGTTATGGGTAAATCGGGGAATTTAATGTAAAAATAATATTATAAAATTATAAAATTACCCGAACACTTGTCCAAATTTCATTGGATGAGTCATTTTAAACCAAAATCAACTTTATGATAAAATTATAACCTTTTAAGAAACTTGGTTAAGAATATTAAATTTACTATATCTTATTTAATGGTAAGTTAAACATAACAAAGTCAAAATTTTAATAAGTAAATAATTTTTAATATAGGATAATACTGAACATAAATTAGAAAATAAGTAGTAATTTTAAATCATATAAATTTATCATCATCATGATAATTTATTTTAATTTTTATATATGAAATAATTTAATTAATGTATTTCATAATGATGATGCAATAATTATTTAATTAATGGAAATATCAAATTAATGAAATTAATAATATTAAAATAAATATAATTTAAAATAATTAATGTCATAAAAGATTATTATATATAACATTCACATATTATTTAGATATTAGAATTTTTAGTTTGAATTTATCATGACAATATGATAATTTTAAAAAAATGATGAATAGAATCAAAATAGCCATAAATAATGCTTCAAAATAACTAATATTTTATTAAATGATATAAAAATCATAAAAATATAAAATTTTATGAAATTACTATAATAAAGTTTAATATGTCATATATTATCTATTTGGGGTTCTTTTGGAATTTTATTGTAACTATATTAACCCTAAAGAATAAAAATCCAAGTTTTTTTGGTAAAAGTTAAAGGGTTTAACTAGGGGATGAAGCCAAACAATAAGGTTAATATTGTGACCTAAAAATGTCTAAAAATAATTGGTTAAGTGGATTTAGACACATCCTCATATTATCTTCAAAATAATTCACTTGGGGGAGATTTTATATCAAAAATAAATTTATATTAATTTAATATTTTATGATTTTCTGAAAGTGACCCTCACCTCAATTATAAAAGGGAACCTCCTCCCTCAGTTTTTAACATCACTTTGAGGCTAAAAGATTGACCATACCCTACCCAATATATTTATCAAAATTCCTAGTAATGTTATTGAGGTTTTTGTATTCTCAAAATACCAAATCTAGTGCCCCTAATATGAGATCTTGAGGGAGATCATCAAAGAAGAGGAGTTTCAGACATGTACGAAGCGAATTAGACCTAAGGTACGAGATTTATGTCTCGCTTTTATTTCTATGGGACACATGCCAAATCCACCATTCCATTATTTAGTGTATTATATATACTTACTATAAATTCATTTTATGAGTATTATTATAAAGATTATTGTATTGTTATATACATATATTTTTCTCTTTCTCATGGTTTATATGATTCGTCCGGTTATAAAGGTGTAAGGGGATTTCATCTCACTTTTTAATTTCGATAGACACATGACATATTCACCACTTGATTCTTTTTTTGTGTGTGTGTATACTGACCTATGTTGTGTTATATCATTAATGTTATTAATTTAACAATATTAAAAGATTTAATTAATTATATAATTTCATAGGTATCATGATTCAAAATTTACTCTAGTAGTAAAGGATTTTGGTCTCACCTATACTTCTATGAGACACATGCCTCATACACTACATTTTTCTTCTATGTGGTGTATATACTTTCCATGAATTTATTTTTATTATTCTTATACAGAAGATTATGGTATTTTTATATCCAAATAATTTTCTTTCTTTCATGAGGAATAAGATTCCACTGATTATAAAGTGATGAGTATTTATTACCCAATCTCTTCTATATTTGGGATTATTTCATATTAATTCTCTATTGGGGAATATTTATCATCCATGTCTAAGTTTACTAAAAATGTATTAAAAAATATTTTTACTATTCTCCTATGGATTTTTAAAGTCATTTGTACCTATTATTGATTGTTTACCAAATGGCTTGAAAGGGATTTTTTTTTTCATTTTCCAAAAAAGGTACTTTGTAACTTTTCCATAAAAACTAAGAGATGGGTGTTTTTATTAAAATATATGGCATGAATATATTTTTATGATTTCATGACACCTTAATGACTTAAAGATATTTTTATAATATTACAAGGTTATTTTCAAGGAAATAATTTCTTTTAACTTTTTGTAACAATTTAAGAAAAGAAAACATTTTCAAATAAGAAATGTTATTTTACTCAAGATTTGTTTTCAAGAGTTCTCTAAAAATTATTTTCCATCAATGATAATATTTTTTGATGTTACATATGTTTTATTTTGGATATGCTTAAATGTTTCCATCTTTATTATTTCTTGTAATGTTTATGTTTATGATGGTATGATATTTATGAAACCCATTTATTTTCTATGGGTTATTATATGATTGATTAATATTTATGAAACTCATTTAATTCAATCGGTTCTGATATGATACAGGATTTATGATCTTGTGGAATATGTATATATTATTTCAATATGAGATGTGTGGGACCTATATCTCCATCCAATGTATTGGATAAAGATTTATATCTAATAAGATAGACATACATGACTTTTTTCACTTAGATGGTCATGGGAATGAACCATGACTACCTAGATGATATGGAAAGTGAACCCATACTACCAAGATGGTCTTGGAAGTGATTCCTTGAATACTATAAAAATCATTATTTTATGCCTACGTTCCTACCAAAGTTCTATATTTTATTCCTATGTTATTATTTCATGGATGATTTTATTTATTTTCTTATGATTCATGTAATATGAACTACTAATATATATTTTGTGATTCTTGTTTATGATCTTTTAAATTTATGGTATGATATTCTATTTTCATGATCATGTTATCATTCCCTTTTTCTCATGATTATGATTACATATCTCCCTTGTTTACCCTTAGTAAATATCCAAGATCACCCCTTTTTATGTTTTCTTTCGTCTAGGTTTTGAAGATATGTATTATGTTTGATGTGTATAAGAAGGTTTTAAGTCAATAAGAACCTAGTGGTAGATAATATAGCTCAATTATATACCATTGTTTATGTTTCTATGTTTTCAAAGGCACTAGACTCATACAGTCATTAGACGTTTACCTATGTTTTTTTGGAAAAGGCCCCATATATAATATAATAAAAAATCAAAGTACAAAGGGGGAAAAGGAGTAGCAGATTTCCAAATAAAAGCCAAACAAAATCAGTGAAAATTTCATGCAGCATGAGACCGGGTGTTCATGATATGGTGTCGGGAACTCCCACCCCTACCACGAGGAGGCCTCCCTCTTCGACCTATTTTAACTTTCTCTCATGCTCCTCATCCGTCATCCGGGATCCAGCATCAACAACTTCTTTTGTTTCTTAATCTTCAAATGCATGGTTGTATTCTTGTCCATCCTCCTCACTGCTCCCATTTACAAGCAGAGAAAAAGTGTTATGTGTGCTTACCTTGGTATGCATTTTTCTCTTAGCCAATTGTGAGGTATCATGAGACATAAGAGAGACAATAGTTTCATTTTTTGATCCCCTATCCTTAGCCGATTGTGACAAGCCCGCATTAGGAGTTTGAAACCCTCCTATGTCATGTGAAGAATCGATTGGAGGCTTAGAGGACTCCAACATAACAGTATTACCAGAGTCATCCTTCCTTGGCGTTTGTATAGAAGCAACATCTATTATCTTACCATGAAAATAAAGGTCCTTACATTGAACTTGATCTAGAAACGAGGACAACCTTCGTTTTGAGACAGAGGGATGAGCCAACTACTAAATCATTGCATGATTGTAGAGTGATTGTGGGATCACTGCTAAAGCCACTGGTATCAAATACCTGCCATGTTCGGTTACACCCTTCCCAGCATGTAACTTGGTGGAGGCCAACTCCAGTGGTTGATTATTAACATCAAAATCCACATAGATTTTCTCAAGTGCAGGATTTCTTGTTTTCCCTTGTTCAGAGGCAGCCTTTTTGTATTTGGGCTTCAAAGAAATAACAGACTCTATTTTTTCCTTACCCTTTCGACCCTTTGAGGCTTTTAATTTTTGTTGTTTCCACATTTCTAGATCAACATCATCTTGAATAGACAATTCTTTAGCAACCTGATTATCATCTGAATCATCATCAGCCTGTTCGTCTTCTGAACTAGAATGAGAAGCTTCTTTCCGAGACATGGAGAGGTGTGACTCACTTACAAGATCAGCCCAAGACATTTTTTAACCTTGAGAAAATTATTAGGAGGCAAGGGTGCAGCCAAATCAGCTCCCCCATCATGCCTTATGGGGACTTCAGCCCCATCCCTAACCTAGGACTTATGGGGCTCCTCTAAACCAGTAATACTATGAATAGCCTTAGTCTGCAGATTCACTTATTTAGTGGAGTGTTTAGCAGCTGTTCTATCTGGCTCATTAATCAGTGTAGTGGAATCAGTTTCAACAATTCTCTTTCTTCTTCATTGGTCGGACTCATGCCCCTTTAAGAGACAATTTGAACAGAATTTATTACTTCTACAATTAGAGATCAGGTGGCCTATAATACCACAGATAGTGTAGAAAGGAGGACTTATTTCATATTCAATTCTCAAATTGACCTCATCTTTTGGGGTTGAGAGAATTACACGGTCAATTAGTACTGCACTTAGATCAACTTCTACTAGAATTATTGCATAGTGACTGAAAGTTTCCATTTTCTGTTACATTATCCATACGGATTGGGATACCTATAGCCGAAGCTATGTCATAGAGAACTTTCAGGTGCCATAGTACCCAACTTAGTCCATGTACTTTAACCCAGACCTGAGCACATGTATCTTTAAAATCATTGAGGTTAAAATTCATATTTCAGTCATGAATTTGAAGAACACTTGGTTTGAGATTAATCGACCCAACACCCCAAGCAATCCCTTTTAACTCAGTAGATGGGAAGATGATGTGGAAGAAATCGTGACCTAAGGACCCACATTTGAAGTCAGAAAACCCCAAATCATAGCTAATCTAGAAACCAAATCGGAGACCCTCCATGGCTTCATACCCTTCGACAATGAAATACGTGCAATAAAATAAAACATACAAATCTAAATTATCTTATAAATAGCTCCATCGGAGGCTGAGACGTGTGTCGTTGAACCTTTTCTAATGATCTGCTGGCCAATCCGATACTTGAGGAGCGCAAATGAAGCCCCCGAGGAACCAGCGTGAGGAGAAAATTTTGCAGAATCATTTTCTTGGACCAAGGAATTCTTCTCATGTCTTTGGACGCGATGATTGGGCACATATGAACACAGGTTGAGGCTACAGGGATGGTCGCAGCCGCCGCGAGCTCCAAGAGCCGCTGTAGGGTTTCTCTCCTGCTCCTCCATCTCTCCGTCTCATATCAGACGTTTACCTATGCGATGTATTAATTATTCCTCAAAAGTAATGTAGTTTTAATATATGAAAAGTGAGGGTCTATATAATGATCATTATAGAAAGATAAATGTTACGTATCTTCTTTTTATAATGATCATCGAAAATAAAGGCATTACTCATCCATGCATACGACCTACCGTCTCAATGATCGTAACATTAGTTCATTTTCATAACCATATTCCCTTATTGGTTATAAAAGTATAATTAATGTATAAATATGATAGTAATTCCATGATTGTTATTCAATATTACTATAAGTAATTGCCCCTTTTAACATACTATACCTACCAAAGTCATTTTTAAAACATAAATTGAATATGGTAAAAACATCAGACTAAAACTTGATTTTATAAGTAG